>CAXIVR010000003.1:81812212-81987212 GCA_964035755.1 Teleogryllus oceanicus | reverse complement strand
TCTTGGCATGAATGGAAATTATTTTTAATACTTTCTAAATGAAATTCCGACGCTTTTGTGCTTTATCCTCACAATCTGTTCATACACATACAAAATACCCGTTTAAGCTGGTGCATTTATTTACTGACAAATGTGATATATGACATTAATTGCAATTAGTCGTAACGTTTCAAGTAAAATACTACAGGTCATGAGCTTTCTCTTCTATGTGTTCGCTATTTGCTCTCTTGGAATATTCACACGTGCTTGTGAACAGATCTCCGACTCAATCTAAGAACATAAATGGATTTTTTTAAATGCATTTTCTTGCTTGTGAACTGATGTTCGTAATGAACGTATAATTTGGTTTATAATTTTTAAGGAATATTGCTGAAGATTTTCCTCATTCTGCCTTTGCTGCTAGATGTTCACAAAAAGAAATCGATTTATCTTGTCAATTGTACTATTTGGCTTTAATGGATTTTTCCTCCTTTTTGGAGATCATGGTCAACGAATCCTCCTCACACCTGGAATTACACCTAAATAACTATGGCATGTGCTTCCAGACTGATCCACTGATAATACTGTGCGTGAATGGACATTCTGGATTACTGCGTCAGGTAAGTAAGTAATAGGTGCGTACGTAAAGGAGCGAGTTTTTAATGTTTTCCTCCTCACATAAACATTAAGAAAAACATTGCGCGATATCTTGATCCCATCTACTCATAAATGTATTACTTGCAATGAATGAGATTTTTTGAATGACATTACAGAAAGAAAACGCCGATAGAATGCGGGTTATGTTTTCACAGCTGGACGTAAAACGTATTTTAAATACTCATTTTTTTAAGGAAAAGCTGACTCTGTTTGATTGTCTTCTCTCATCCGGATGCGCAAAAACATAGATAATGTTAGCATTAGCCCTTGGATTTATCTACATATTATTTTTTGCTTGACTTATGCTGGACTTGTACTTTTGAGTTGTAATTGAAGAAAGTAAATTGTGATTCTCGTTCAAGAAAATTTCCGTTATTTTGTCATTCCTGGATGACTTAAGGCCCCTTGGAAGAGTTTTCGATCTATGTACATCTGAATCTGTTTGGTAAATTGAAATTTTCTATGATTTTATTTGAAGGTAAAGTATTGGCTTCATTTGGTGTACTATCTTTTCAGCTGGTTAGAAGTTAATCTAAAAAAAATGCGTCAACATTTATACTGATTTCTTGATAAACGTGATACTTCAAATGAATTGACCTTTCTAATTGCAATGTCCTCTTGAGTTTGCCTGCTTTTCAGTGTCAATTGCGTTCTGTTTTTGTTTCTGTCCTACCTTGCAGATGTTTCAGCCCATCTATTCTAACTCCTATGGGAACTCAACACCTTGTGAACGACACATAAAGAAAAAAAATGTCTACGGTTTTTGCGTTTTCTCTCCCATGAGTTGCATGTATACGTAAAGAACACAGTTTGTGGATTTTTTAGTGAATAAACATTTTGATCAATTTGAAAAATGACAACGATTTTAAGCGTTCTCCTCTCTGAATGTACACGTACAGAAACATTTCATGAGCTGGTGTGTTTTCTTCCGTTATGTGTGTTGTTTTGGCATCAATGACAAATATTTAGTCACAAATTTAAATGAATAAGCCGAGAGTTGTACTCATTTTCTTCTCACTTCTGCATGTAATCATATTATTTGTCTAATAGCAAAAGCAGAACTATGGATAACTGTGACATTGCAATTTTTGGATCTTTTGAGATGACATATTTTCAGATCAATTGACGAGAACATTGCTTTCTTCTCTGCTCACAGGTAAGTATAAAAATATATGATACGCGTATTTACGAAGATTTGTGCGTTATCTTTTGACAGCTGAAACTATCCGTTTGTTTTCGTATAAATACACTGATCTACGTGGTGCTTAGCAGAAATTGAAATTTTGGCGAAGAGCATAGTGAATTGTTTACGGCTTTGAACGTTATCACTTTAAAGCCATACCTGCATGTATAGATTTGCTTTGAGAACTATCTACTGACACTTCTGACACGTAAAAATTTGATTTATCTTTTTTAGGTTATAAAAGGAGGTTTTCCCTTTTCGTTTCGGCAGCTGGATGTACAGCAAAGAGACATTTATAAGAGACCGTGAACGATGCTATCGTCAAATACAATTATTGACATTAATGGAAATTTTGGATATCTCTGATTAAAAACTGTGAACGAAGTTTCGCCTTCCCTCTTCATCGTTGCATAAACGCCGGAAATATTATCGCATCAACTCGTTGGCGTAAAGAACTTCTGTAATGAATGGACAATCCTCGATGACACTTTTTAAGGTAAGTATCGGAGCATTTTTAAGGTAGGTAGCAGTGTTGATATTTTTTCGCCAAATATACATATAAAATAATAATAGACTCATCGACTCATGAAAGTAATTCTTGGAATCAACGTTGGGTTCTGAACGGTCTTTTTCAAGGTAAAACGCCCATCATTTTGTGTGTTCTCTTCTCCCACCTAGATGTAAATCCAATACCATTTGAATTTGCTTTCAAGCAATTAATGAACTGACTTGATACTTGTCATGTTGAGAACTTCGTTTCGATTTTGTTTCGATTTGTTTCGAACTTGGTTTGATACAAATTGTTTCCATTATACTGAGCATTGATGAACTACTTCAAGAAATGACATTTTTAACACACTTCAAGAAATTACACAATAACAATGTATATGTCGCTCATATTGTGGAAAAGTGTCGATAGTTATACGCATTCTTGCTTTACAACAAAATATATATTTTTACATTACAATATTTTTGAACATATTAACTATAAAATATTTGATTTTGTATTAATTACAATTTGTGGTGACCGTTTTCAAACAAAATGGGACGTTTTTGCGCGTTTTCTTGTCATAGCCGAAGGTATTCGCATTCGCCTCCGGATGTATCTTCCGGTAGATGTAAAAACAAGCTATTTTTCGATAACGCTTATCTTCGTGGATTCACGATGACTTTGCGCTCTTCCAACTTACAACAGGTAGTACATATTTTTGACATCTGCACGTTTGTGAGCAGTGGTCTATTAAAAAGTGAATGCTTCGATTGACTGGAAAAGTTTGAATGACCATTTTCAAGGCAATTAGACGACTTTACGTAACTTGTTTCTTCACTGCTGAATGTATATATAAAGATTATTTGCAATTCCTCTGAACAATGTTGGTGAATGGAAAGTTTCATAGCACTTAAGTAACATGCCGACTGTTTGGTGCTTTCTTATATTAACTGAATGTACATGTAATATTCTTGTGATTTCGTGAACTGATATGCAGAGAAAACGATACTTGATTAGAAGTGTTTGCGGCCATGTATACCGATGAATGTGACACTTGCCATAAATGTATATACTTGTATTACACATTTAAAAATGAATTGACGATGGTTTTGCACCTTCTGACCTCTGAGCTCGATGTACAAAGAACGAAGTTCAGAATATGGTACTTAACATAAACGAAAGTTTTCGGTTGATCCATCGCCAAATTAATTGTATAATATTTCGTGCGTTCTCTCCTCATTGCCAAATGTACATGTACACAAAAATGTCAGATGTTTGTGATCTGACAAACGTAATACTTGGCATGAATATAAAAATGTGATGTACTCTTTTTAAGATAATAAGGTCAGATCTTTACCCCTTCTGTTTTTGAGGCTGAATGAACACAAAAGAAATATTTGAGTCTCGTGAACGATGGAATTTGGAATTATTGAAAATATTTATCTAGTTTTCCAGGTATCTGTCGCGTATTTTCCTTTCACGTCACCGATGGATAAAAAAAATTGATTGAGATTACGGATTGGTTAAATGAGAATTGCTATGAATTAACATTTTCTGCATCCCACTTTTCAAGGTAAGAAGCCGACGGTTTTGCGCCTTTTCTGTATACACACGAAATGTATTAAAAAATGCGGAGTTTATGCTCATCTACTTATAAATATAATTCTTAAAATAATATAGTTTTTTGATCATTTTTAGGAATTTTGGTTAAACTTGATTACCATTAAACTGAAAAAAACAATAGTACGAAAATGTGGTTCTTTTCATTATTGCAAACGTTCTGGCGTGCCCTTTTACGGTTAAACGCCTTGGATTTTGCTCTGATAAATCAACAATAAGAGGTATACGTTAAAAACATTCGCAAATGAATGAGAATAATTTACCAATTTGTGTGATCATGGATGAAAATTGTTATCCTCTTTGAAGGTAAAATGCCGATGTACTTGATGTATTTTCTGAGCTGCTTATGCAAAAAAAGTTCGTATTAAGGGTTGCTCTGATATTTTATGAAACAGTATTCTGTATTCTTAGCATGAAAGGACAATGCTTTTCTTTGTATTGTACTACTCCAACGATTTTCAACTTTTTTAACTAACCACAGTGTTTGCATACCAATAATTATAACGAGAATGTGAATTGATATATTGATAAATGTTTCAAGCCTAAGGATGTTTCTTGATCACTTTAAATGCTTTGTTTAATAAGATGTTTTATACCACCCATTTACAGTTATATTAAGAAAGCATTTATCGTTACTGTTGGCTGATGCACTGAAATATTTAACTCCCCACGTAGAGCAATATTTGGATACCCCATGGCAAGTGTTAACATCGACGATATTTTGTATACTCTCCTCCCAGAGAACTGCAAGTGAATTGGATATATATGTAGAAATTTAAGTGCCAAAATAGAACGAAGATGGTTTCACCGTTCTCTTCTGAAAGCTGGACGTGCACGTAAAAAAATTACATGACTTTGTGATTTGTCCATATAATACTGTATACTTGAAATAAATTACAATTGTTGGACGTTTCTGTTTAAAAAGAAAGCAATATGATTTACGTGTAATCTGCAAACAGATAAATTTAAAAACTAATTTACGACGGTTTTGCATCTTCTCTCCTCTGAGCTTATACACATCAATAGCATTTGCATTTTCTTGTGTACATTGAGCTAAATGTAATTACGTATCTTAAGTGGACATATTTGGATGACCCATCGCAAATTGAATTGTTTATTATTTCGTGCGTTCTCTCCTCATTCCCGTATATACATAATACATAGAAAATCCGTATGTTTATAAGCCGACAAATGTGATACTTAGCATGAAAGCAAAATATTTGATGTAACTGTTTTAAGGAAGTATGTCAAGAGTTTTATCTTTTGTTTGCATCTGGATGAACAACGGTTTGAAAAGAATTCGTGGACGAAGATTATGAAATGTAATACAAGGCATTAATCAAAAGTTTTATCTACTTTTTCCAGGGAACTATCGACGCATTGTCTTTTCTTCTCCTTACTACTGGTAATGAAGAAGTATTGCATGAGATTGCAGCCTGGTTTAATGAGAATTGTCATGAATGGACATTTTTCCAACACAAATTGCAAGGTAAGAAGCCGACGGTTTTGCGCATTTTCTCCTCCACATCTGATTGTACACATAAAAATACGCATGACCTACTGAGTTGAACTGTACTGTTATGCGCAATATGTGAATATAGTGTTTTGGATCACCGTTCTTGAAGTGTAATGATGAACCGTTCTGCACTCTGTCTTTGACATTTCGGTAAATATTTGAATTAGGTTTAAAATGATAAAGGAAGAAATACTGAATTGTGATATTTAACATGATTGGAATGTTATGTCATCTCATGTTAAGGTAAAATACCTTCCCTTTTGTGTCCTCTGAAACTGTTGACCTTTCTTGAAGGTAAAATGTTGACTTGAGTGTATTTGAGTGATGTTTATTGAATAATGTCACCTGTTTTCACATTTTTCAACATAGAGATGAATTGCCACTTACAGAATACTGGAATCAGTGAGTCAACTTTATATATATATATATATATATATATATATATATATATATATATATATATATATGATTCTCATTCTTAAAAACCCTTTTATAACATTAAATATTTGTAAGTACGTAACACCGATGAGCTTTAGCATTCTCTCCTCACTGCTGAATGTATGAGACTTGAATGTGTACCTATACAACACTTTCGCAAACCTTTGGAATGATCTGCTGAGTAATGTGATTCTCGGTTTATTTATACAAATTTGATTACTCTCTTTTGTAAAATGTCGACGGTAATTTCCTTTGTTTCTTTACAGCAGAGCAAGCACAAGAGCTTATAAACATATTTACTGAGAATTTGAAGCTGATGGTTTGGCAAGTTTCTCTTTCCAGAACGTTATACAATGGATGACCTGGGGAGTGAAGAGATACTTGGCATGGAATGAAATGACTGTCCAATGACTTTTTATCACTTTTTCGGCGTACAATCCGATTTATTTTCCTACGTTTCTTATGACTGCAAACTATACTTGTTCCTATTTACCCGTTTACATATATACTTATATTTGTAATACGTGCCCGTGTCAAAGGTACAACAGTGTTACGCTTTTCATCTCTTAACTGAACGTACACTTGATATTCCTTAAAACTTGTGAACAGATCTGGAGAGAAAGTGATACTTTAAAAATAAAGTTGGTGGATATTTCTACGATGAAAGTGCATCATAAATGGAAACTATTGGATTATTCATTGAAAAATGAATTGACGACGGTGTTGCAGCTTTTCTTCTTTGTTCTCAATGTTATCTCTTTTTCTTGAGGATGTGGCGCTAAATGTGATACTTGCCATAAATGCAAATATTTGGATGACCCATCGCCAATTTAATTGCTTACAATTTCATACGTTATCTCCTAATTGAAAGCTGTATATAAACAGAATATTTCCATACGTTTTCAATCTGACAAATGTGATATTTGGCATGAATGTATACATTTGATATGCATATTCCAAAGTAATACGCCAAGAGCTTTATCTCTTCTGTTTTCGCATCTAGGTGAACAGAAACGAAATATTTGAAAGAACTAGCGGGCGAAGCAACTGTAAAATGCATTACTTGCTATTAATTCAAATGTTTATCTTCCTTTTCCAGGTAACTACCGACGTATTTTCTTTTTGCTCATCGCCGGTGAATATATAAAAGTATTGCATGAGATTGCTGGCTGGTTTCCTGGGAATTGCCATCAAGCGACTCAACGCAATTCAGCGCGAGGAGGGGGCGACAGAGCAGCGCCTCCACAGCCATCGCAGCGCCCCGCCACGCCCCCGTGCTGCTCCACCCCACCACCCAACCCCTTGCGCCACCTGCGCACCACAAGCTCACTCTCCGGCAGGCCCAGGTGTGCATGTAGCATCTATGCAATAGGTTTGCTTTTGATAGTAGGGTTCGTTTACGATAGTATATTTGATTTACAAAATATACTAAATCATATGATGATTGAAAATATTGTTTTTTTCTCGTACGACAAGCGTTATTTAGACGGATTAGAGCAAAAATCGTTGCTTCCCTCACCCCAATTCATCAATTAAAAAAGAACTCAGTTTGAGTGAACAATTCTCTGTGGGTATGTTTGATCGCAAGCATAAGGGGCTTCTTCAAAGGACATTCAATATTTGAACCATTAATAGTTCAACGGCTTTAATTTAGAACAATTTAGTTCTCAAAATACTTGTGCTGATCCTCAAATATATATTTTTTAAATAATTTTTATTGCATTTTAAATGTTCTGGTAGTTTATTTTTCCACGACTTAACACAAAATCGCCTGGCCTGTGCAGATTTTCCTGACATGGCAACCTCCTCGAAGTGGCGATCTTCGTTCTGCTGACGGAGAGGTTGAGGGCCTTTGCGGAAGTCAATAGAAGAGTCGGAGATTTGTAGTGATTTACAAATAAATTGACTTATATTTTACTTGCTTGCCCATTTTTAACTGGTGTTCCTTATGAATGTAATTACTCGTGCGACGCACTCAGTTCGCCAATTAAGAAATTGTTCCAACATAACGGGCGAACGGGGAAAAAAAGTGACGGACAGACAGGCAGACGAGTAGACGGATAGACAGATGAAGACACAAGGAACAGAAGCGAACAAACGAAAAAAATAAAAGGACAGACAGACGACTAGAGATGGTCCCAGGGAAGACACACTGACAAGTACCCTAAACATCGGAAAACCTTTTTGAACGGAAATCTAGATGGATACACGGATACTTCGAACCGACCGGACCGTCGGACTGAAATAGACATGCGGACGGACAGAAGGGACAGATGGACTGACAAACGCAGAGAGAGGCGGACTGACAGTCGCACAGTGAAACAGATAGTAAGGCAAACTGACCGAGAGACGATCAGACAGACGGATAGAAACACCGGCAGACAGTTTATTATTTATAAAGGTATTAAAATACTTTTAGAAAAAAAATCTTGCTCGAGACAATCGACTGTAATGAGTTCAATAACTCTGCATTACAATAACTCTAAAAATAAATGTTTGAGAAAACAAGATTAAAAATTTCAAAAGAAAACAAGATCACGTAAACGGTAAGTGGTAAATCAAACTAAGTAAAAATTGAAAAAAAATCAAAATATGTCTAACAGATAGAAAAAATAGTCGGATAGAAAATTGAGAATAACAATTTCTAAATAAAACGTTATGTAAAGGGTATAACGGAATATAGCGGTGAAGAGGGCCTATTCTATATCTATTTTTTCTAATATAAATCAAATAATCAGTTTTACGTGTATTAATCATTTATGTTTATTATATAAATCAAATTACTTAGTTGTATGTTTATTAATCATTGACAATTAGGCAATCGTAGACATTTCATTGTCACTTTCTTCAATAACTGGGATCATGCATTTCTTTATAAACAGCCTACTCAAAATTTCTGTTATTTCAACATTTCTATTTAAAAATATCTGTTTAACAATTTTTATGAAGTCACGAGCAGGAGCCAAATGTGTGATTATGATCACAGTTATGTTGGAGCAGCATTTCAGGATGCCACATCTGTTTACACGTTGACAACATCGTTTCCCTCCCGAATGGTTCGGGGCCTTTTTTGCACGTTCTGTGCAACACTCGTTTCCATCACAAACCATGAGACCAGTTCGTTTGAAAAGCGAGACCAGTCGTCGGCTGTCATCTTTCATGGAGAGCAAGAAGTGTTGAGAAACATTTTTTAAGACACAGTGTTCCACAGTGACCGACCAAAAATAACACGATGAAAGGGTAATTGCAATAAAAGATATATTATTTAAAAAAGTGCTCATCTGTTCGTGACTGAATGACTTGTAACTGATAATTTTTGCATTTAAAATTCACGCTAATATTATGAAGCTCACTGGTGTCTGAAGCTCATTGGCTAAAGTCGGATGTGGATGATGCCACGCATATCTTTCCACCCAGGATATTCCGATTGAGTTTGATACATAATCGTTGCAACACCTATAAGACTTCCAGTTTATATATCGTTTATACATATCGGTGAAACCGTTTTTTAATCAAATTTAGGCGGAAATTTCCAATTTTTTAAATATATATTGTGGCGGCACTTTCGAATCGACGGAATTATTGAAATGTGATTATGACATTTTGAGAAACAACGGTCACTGAATGCAGCCTTTGTAAGACGCCACTCGTCCGGGGGACTTCCCTTCTCGGCGACCCGCGGAAAATTTACGACAGGCAGCTGCCTGCCTGGCCCTCGGCGCGATCCTCGTCACCCCGGCGCCAGGGGCTTCCGATAAACAAACCCCCTGACCTGCGCTCGTCCCAGAGAGAGGGTGCCTCTTAGCCGATGTTTATCATTAGGAATAACTTTCAAAATTACAAACTCTGACAGATTCCTCACACGTGCCGCACCCATCGTGAGAGAGAGAGACAGAACATTTTAATCTAGTGGAAATTTCCAGAGATCCTCTCATGGTGATTGGGCGAGAGAAATTTAGAACGTAGTATACTTTGACCAATTAGAATTATAGGAACATGGGGAGGGAGCGTTTTTCTTAAGAAGGGGTAACTCGGGGAGGGGGGAGGCGAGCTCTGCGGCGCTGCACGAAGACGCGAAGAAAAAGATTGGAAAAAGACGTCAAAGTGTTAGGACGTATTGTGGTAGAAAAGAGCACCACGGGTCGCGAAGTGGACCGGTGTTCTGGGAATGGGGCTGACTGCCGAGGCGATTGCTGTGCGTAAGATTGCTTAAGGGACAGTAGCAGATCTTATCCAACCGCGGTGAACGACTGTGAGCGTTCACGAACATTAATCCGACGTAATCGCGAAGCGTTACACATTTGTGTATCGGGGCCAGTCACCCACATGTGTTTGCGGCCCTCTGCTTCTGTCTGGGCCGGGCCAATATGTCACGCGAAGTATCTCGTGAATGAGCGGAGGAGACGGTCGACTCAAGACGGCGGGGCTACCGTTGACCTGCCCAGGAAACTTCGCCCCCATCAGCTGTCTCCAGACGCCCTAGAGAGGGGCCATTGACCTGCAAGCCTGCCCAGGAAACTTCGCCCCCATCAGCTGTCTCCAGACGCCCTAGAGAGGGGCCATTGACCTGCCTGCCGACCCTTCCAGCAGCCTGCGAGAGATCAACTCGCAATCACTAAATTGTGTATGCCCTAGACCCACGCAATTGGGTATATAACCAAGAGATTGCTCTTCAAGCAGACTTGTAACATTTTTTAATTTTTTTTATTTGTGTTAATGTCAGCGAGGCCGCGCATGGCCCAAATTATGTTTAATTTTAAGAATTTAACAAGTTGAGCTCAACGGGTAGGGTGATAGTAATTTCTTCACCCAGTTTCTTTCTGTTGTCATGTAACTTCCCTGGTTTTGGACCAGAAATAAACCTATCGTTAAATTCTGAATTATTATTGCAACATCCTTCCTCCTCCACGCATTCTCAATTTATAGAACTTGAAAAGCCCAACCGATCGAGCTCTGCCGGTGACAATATACAGCGAGTATTTTTACGGTTGACGCCACATCTCGATTTCCGATCTCCCATTTTTCTCTATCCTTCCAATCTCCTTCTTGTAGTCCTCTGACAGCCATAGCGTCTTGTACACCTTGGGTCCAGCTTCGTGGTGGTTGACCCCGTTTTCTTCTCTGGGGAGGAATCCATTTCCATATTAATTTAGGCCATCTAAACTCCTCCATTCTTTCTAGATGACCATACCAGAGGAGGCGTTTGGTTTCAATTTTATTAATTTTATTTCTATTTTATATACTCCTATAAATAAAATGTGGGATGTCCTAACAAAAGTAAAGGTTAACCCTGCCTTGATAAATGTAATAAAGTCTCTATGAAAAGAGTATGAGTCATGATATGATAAAAATATAGTATCAGAAGGATTTATAGTAAATAAGGGACTCAGACAAGGATGTCCTCTTTCACTAACTTTGTTCAAGATGTCTTAGGACAAACTCTAGGGAATGGTCCAGAAAATGTAGATATATGGTAGTGGCTGTTGGAAACGAAAATATTTATAATCTTCTTTTTGCCGATGACCAGGTAATTTTGGCTGATAACCAGGACGATATTGAATGTATATTAAAGAAATTGATAGAAATATATCAAAAATTGAGACTCGAAATAAATAATGAAAATTCAAGATACATGGTTGTAGGGATATCTGGGAATGATCTAGAAACAGAAAAAAAGTATACTTCGAGTAGTAAAAAGATTTAAATATATTGGAGTGACTCTTAGTTCAGATGTATCTGATGATAATGACATACAAAATAAGCAAAGGAAGGGCAATTACTAGCAGACTTCATAATATTTTATGGAACAAGAATATTAGAAACCAAACTAAGAGACAAATATACAAGAAAATGGTGGAGAGTTGTGTGACATACGGATCTGACATTTGGGGTAAAAAGATGTAATAAATTCTCGGTTAAATGCTATGGAAATGAATTTTTGGAGACGATGTTCTCAGTATACCCTGTTTGATTAAATACCAAACGAAGAGATTAGACAGATAATGAAGATAGAAAGGCAAGTGATTGAAAATGTAGAATCCAAACAACTCCAATGGTATGGCCATCTAATGAGAATGCATGCTGACAGAATACCAAAAATTGTCTTTGAGTGGATCCTTTAAGAAAACGAGGAAGGCCAAGGATATCTTGGAAGTCTGTCATCGACACGACAATGAAGAGAAGAATAGAGCAAGATGCTTGGCGGAATAAAACAACATTGGCGTGTAGAGTGCGAGAAACGGTGATTAGAACTGTAATAATAATAATAATTCTTTTAACGCCCATAATATCCCTTATTTTCTCATTCCGTACGTTTTCCAGCTTGAAAACCCTACTGCATCTTCACCAAAAATTCATTTCAAGTGCAAGAAGTCTGTCTCGTTCTCTTTTATTCAGTTTCCACACTTCTGCACCATAGGTAGTAATAATTTAAAATTTTTAAACTAAAAAATTTGGTTTTAATTTTTTTCACTACCGTCCACATTGTTTCAAAATCTGAAAAATGTATGTTCTAGAACGTTATAAGATACATTTTAGAAGAAAAAAATGAGACAGTACTTCAACGTTATCACGTCGAAAATTAATTTCAAAAATTTATTTAGCGTTTCTATGTGAGTTTGACATTAAAATCCGCTGATAAAAATATCTTCAAATTCGACTGTTTCCCCGTCTCTTCATTTTTTTATCCTGATATATGAAATAGATGCCGAAAAAAATGCAAAACACATTTCTCGTTGTATCTCTGCAACAGATTGCCCTTGGAAGCTAATTTTTTTGTGAATCTACGACATTTTGTATTCTCTTTTATATGAGCATCGCGATTACCGGTTTGATTTGGGGGCACTTTTCACCGTCTTATTCGGCTGCACCCTTTAATAAAGAAAATAAATTTCATAAAAACCCAAAATATTATTTATATTACAACACGTATATTAAATTATGATTTAAAGAGTAAAACTACCATAAAAGGAAGTGGCACACCATAAACAACCTGCTAGGAATAAAAAGAATCACATGTAATATTATTTACATGAACATACCCGTATATCAAAATAAGTTCATGTTCCAGAATGTCCGTGATTCGATTGTGTTTATTCCGGCAGTCGCTCGGTGTTGATAGGAAAAACCGCAGAAAACTACTGCTCAGGGCAGCCAGCCGCTAGAATTCTCCAGACCCCGGTTGAATCGACCTAGCTTTGAAACTAAAATCGAAAACCCTGACACCGACGGCCTTGAACCCTAACATTTCCCGCCCAGAAGCACTGCAGAGACATCAGTTGTTGCCCTGAGCCGCCTAATCCGATGAAATACTTAGACTAATATTTTATAATGCCGATTTTTCGAAAGAAATACGCATTTTGTGAGCGCGTGATACTAACAACTCTGTCGGTCTGCGCGGTTGTCTCCCCCGCGTCCCTCTATCCCCGTGTCGATTGCTTTGTCTCTCCCTTATTTATTATAATTTTTCGAAAGAAATATGACCAGTAGCGGTAGCTCAGTGCATCAACTGATGTCACTGTAGCGTTTCTGACCGGGAGGACCTAGGTTCGAGTACTGACGGCGGCAGGATTTTCAACACTAGCTTTTCAGTTAGGTCGAGTTTAGTCGCTGTCTGGAGGAGAATTCTAGCGTCCGGATGCTCTGATCGGTATTTTCCGTGGTTTCCAGGCGAAGCCGGAGCAGTACACTAAAAACAGGCCACGGACCGCGCGCGATCTGTCCTTCCTCTTCCCTGTCCTATCTCTCCCCTTAAACACACACTTACACTAACATGCACTACACTACCACATATTGCGGAAGACCGGTCCGAAGCTTAGAGCTTGTCTCGGCTGGGGCGGTGCCCTGTTGGTGAGAGAGTCCTGGTTAGTGGGAAACCCCACTAGCCGACGGTAGGTGGGCGCCGGATCTCGACATCCCGGGGGTGAAGACCATCGCCATCTCCTTCGAAAAGCATGCACTACACTAACAGGACTAATGACCAAAGCAGTTGACGCGCCCGAAAACACGAAAAAACCAAACCAAACTATACGAGAAAGGAAAAATAGCTGTACTGTGATAACGCAGCATTAGGTTTTAATTATCCTCTCCCTCCTTATAATGTCTTAAGGGTGAGATTTTTTGACAATTTATAAGAGATCATCGACACAAAATTGTTCAATGTGCAACTGCTTCATAGATAATTACCGCCCAGTCCTGCATCAAAGGATTTAAGACCGAAATAATACACGATTTAAATTTGATGTCGGTACGGATACTACATACATTAAAATCGCGCAAAACTCCAAATCGATGCGTCCTAGTACACCGAAAGTAGGTTTCTGTGTTCAAAAGGGTCACAACCATTTAGAGACAGTTGTGTTTTGTGAGGACTCCAGTTCGGAGAGACTGGTGGGCATATTCAGACAGGTTGAATGCCAAGGGTCAGGCGAAATTCGCTCTGGACAGGTGGGGGACAGGCGAGACGCACGTGGTGGACATGCGGGGAGAGAAGGGGAACAGATGGAGTTCGAGGTAAGTTTCTTAAGTCGTACTTTACACAGCAGATCTTTTGATTCTCCTATTACATATTTGGTGATTTTGCTCTTCTGCCGACCCCATGTGTATAAGCAGTTACTCGAATTCTCAGTAAAATTTAATTGAAACGGCTCGGCGAAAATGGCTCAGTGCATCAACTGGTCGCACTACAGTGCGTCTGACCGGAAGGTCCTAGAGTTCGAGTTCCCACGGTGGCAGGATTTTCGACACTAGCTACGTAGCTAGGTGGAATTCAGTAGCTGTATGAGGAAATTCTAGCACCGGCTGCTCTGATCGGTAGTTTTCTGTGGTTTCTCTGATAACACCAGGCGAATGCCGGAGCAGTACTCTAACAAATGGGGTCACGAACCGCGCGCAATCTTTAAATCCCCTCCTTGAAAAACGGCTTTTCTTAAAAACAGCTTCTTAATTTTTTTAAAACGGCTATAATGTTTTCAATGAAAATTTCTATTTTGCACGAGGATATACTCTTCTTTATTGTTCTTGAAGTCATTTTTCGTTTCTACTATTATTTATACTAACCAACAAGTTGAGCAAATGTCGAGAAAATGTACTTACGGTAACAATAGATGGCAGCTGGCCTCAGAATGGAGCAGGACCTTCAAGCCTGTTCACACCAAGCAAATTAGAAAACTTTACTTCGAGAAAGTCTGTGTCATTCTGTAGCACCTCTATTTTCTTTAAATTTCTTGTAAGAATAGAGTAAAATATACTTATGAAGGTGGCACAGGTCAGATTTTTACGGTTAATTCAAAATTCTCGAAAATTACGAAAGCTTGACTTTTTTCGGCGTCTTAATACTACTGTTGTCCATAAATAGTTTTTCATTAAGGTCATTGAGATGATTTTGAAAATTTTAGTAAGGTTTCGCATTAGTGCGAGCAATATTTGCAATTTTAAAAAATAACAAAAACAATATTTTCTCAAAAACGGCTCCAAATTTTTTCTTTAAACTTTTGGTATTGGTAGTTCCAAATGTACCCTGTAGGAAGACATGAACATATTTCGGAATGATTTTGTTGTTTTTTCATAAATTATAAAAATTTAATTTTTTGTCTCCCATGTCGGTAATATTTATATTGGACACGATTTTTTAACATTATTAAATTTATGAGTACATGTGCTTTAAATAATGTCAAATAAAGTTTTCGAAAACTCAATAGTTTCCTCTTAAAATGAGCTCAAAAGTCCGCATTTTCAGAAAGGCTCAAACGAATTTTTTCAAATACGACTCGAATTTTTTCTTTAACTTTACAAATGGATAGTCCTAACTGCACTTTTTTTATGACGTACAGTCATTATGGTGTATTCTTTTGTTTTTTCAAAAATTACACAAATGTAATTTTTTCAAATCTCTCACGTGCTAATATGCACATTTCCAGCAATTTGTAAATACTTTAATAATAAAGACTTCAAATAAAGTTTTTCGAAAACTCAATATATTCCTCTGAAAAAAAGTTTAAAATTTCGCATTTACTGAAACGCTTAACGCCATTTACTTAAAACGAATTCAAATTTTTCTATTTAGGACGACGTTTTAGCCTTTTTTAATATTTTCAAAATAAAATTTTGGTTCTACTATTTGAAAACAGAAAAGTTAATTTTTTTTAAATGCACTTTGGGCGACGATAGACGGTAGCAGGCAAGAAGGGGCAAGACTGGAAAGTACCAGTCCACACCAAGGAAATTAGAAAACTTTACTACGAGAAAGTCTGTGCCATTCTGTAGCACCTCTAGTTTCTTATTCAAATCTGTTATTCAAAAACAAATCTTGAAATAGAGTATATAGAATTTGTCGAAAATGTGAGTAGTTTAAGCGGAATTTTCCGTGAAATATAGGTAACATTTAAACAATAATTTTCTGAAAAGCTCCAAGTTTTTCTTAGATTTTTCGCTCGAATGTAGCAAACGAGCAGAGAATCTGGCCGCCAGAATTCTCTTACAGACGCGACTGCATTCTGCTTCGCTGCTATGAATTCTAAATTCGTAATGTAGCTAGTGTCAAAACCTAGGACCTCTCGGCCAGAGGCATTACAGTAACAAGTTTATGCCCTGAATCACCTCTCCCGGTGCCAATGGCGAGCCTACTGTATCTTTCATTATCTTGAGTGTTTCATAAATATTCGTCTTCCGTCTACCATTCTACCAGTCTACCGTCTTCCGTCGGCCATTTGTGCTAATGCAAAACGCAGCGAACACACTAATTTCGAAAATTTGCAAATAATTAGCATTGCAAAAGTGGAACATTGATGATTGAGATTTTTTAAAATCTGCCCTTAAAAATATACCTTTAAAAAGGTCAGACACAATTTATTTTTAATTCGTTAAAATATTATGCGTTTCCGTTGAACTCTCTCAATTTTTGAAAATAAAGTTATAATGCGAGAAAGTATGCGCTGTTGTAACACCACTGGATTTTGATTGCTCTGATTTATTTCTGAACGAACTCCGACAAGTGGACTTGGCTCCTCTTTTTCGCTTGCTTCACAACAGAATAGTATTAAATGACACAGTGGTGCTACATCACATACTTTATCGCTTTATTTATAACTTTGCCAAATTTTACAAGTTCAGTGTTACAAAAAATTAAAACTCATTATTTAAGCGCCCTTTCGAGGACATATTTGCAGGCAATTCTGAGAAAATTTTATTTTCAAAACTGTCTTTATTTCACGCAAGATTACGTTAAAACTATTCATATTTTGAAAAAAGTCTGAAAACCCAAAAGAAATATCTCTATTTAAATAGTGTGCTGGAACGAAGACGCTGAAACAAATTTACACATACACACATTTTTCTCATTTTTAAAAATTCAGAGTATTCAACGAAAACCAAATCTGTGACATTTTTAAAAGGTTACATTTCCCCATTCGGTAAAAAGTCCAAACATTTGAAACAAGTTCTTAGAAAAATTTCAAAATACGCTTGAGAATTAAGGAAACTACCCGAAAGTTAAAATATTCATTTCAAATTGAAGGGACCACGACATCAATCAGATCGGTCATAAGAAATTTCAGTTTTTGTTAAAATCCTGCACACCGGTTTAGCCGTCAGCGTTGTTCACAGACCGACTGACAGGCAAATGAACGGAGAAACAAACGGACAGATGGATTGCCGAAAACTAAATTTTTGGTATCACAGATTTTCTCTGCATCATTTTATTACTTTATCTATTGTGCGGGCACAGTCACAGACCTAACTACCTGGTTAAACACTTCGAAATTTCCACCAAATATAATTATTACATAAGACTCTCTCATTAACAAGCAAATTAATTTAAAACACGTAACAGTTAATTGTGTATTAAAGTAAATGACAAATCACTAAATATATACTCGTAAAAATATTATAATATGCTCACACTTAGTTACTTTTATTCGACAGTAGTGGTACTAAAACTTTTGTATTATGCCACAAATTTTCACATTTATTGGAATGTCACATGAAGGTTAACTGTCATGTAAAAATGTATTTTTTTTATTCAGAATATATATCTTATTTTTTTAAGTAATGTATAAGTTGTAACAGTTTTGAAGGTAAGTTGGCAGCAAAAACAAAAGACTTTAGGGGCCTTGTTTCTATCAATACCTTTTGCGTCAATAAGATTTTCTGAAACGCATGCTTTGTGACCATTGTGACAATTTTTAAAATTCGTATGATGTTGCTTGTATTTATCTTTAAAACCTTGTGCATCTACTTTTAGTTAGTTACTTAAATAGTTGATGTTACTGGTTTTCAATTATTAGACAATTGTTATTAATTATTAATGTTTTTCTATATGTTGTGTTCAGTTACCATTTAATTAGTAGATTTATTTAATTGAATTAATAGATGTCAAATTATTAATTATTGTGTTATTATAGTGTAGAATTTGCATCAGCTTTTAGATTCATTTTAACATGAAATATTTAATTATTTAAAAATGTATTGCATTTAATTAGCGATTCATTTTTATAATAGTTTTACTAAAATAGCTAAGTATTTTGTACAAATTTTTAAATAGCTATTGCCAAGTTCATGAACTCACATTGTACAAATTTACAACCTTACAAGATTACCACCGTGCAGAATATGTTGCAAAAGGCAATAAATATCATTTATATTAGTTTATGGAACGAAGCAGGAGAGAATAAAATGCATCTAAGTCACATTTGTTATTGCAAAATATGAATTACCTGCTGACAGACGAGTTATTGTAAGTACGTATTGACTAAAATATTTGTAGTTTGTTCTTTCTGTTCCTTGTTACTGTTTTATGTATGTGTTGCAAACACATATTAATCTTTTCGGTGACAACCAACAAGTGGAGTCAGTATGTTACTCACAATGGAAAGAATAATTTTGGATTGTTGGAATAAAGAAATTTAAAAAAATACTGAACCACCAGAAGTATTAATTGAACTACAAAATAATAACGAGGAAGATGAAATAAAAAGAAATGGATGTTCCCCAACAGAGATTCAACTTTGTTACAATCAATTTCTTACAATCATGTTTGATAATTAGACATTATGGTTTAATTTAATCAATGCTTCTACCTAAGGTCACATGTCAATTGTTTGAATTTATTCTCTCATAAAATTTTGTGTTTCAGACACTTCTTTTTTAATCATTATTTTTTCTGGGCATATTTCTTTTACTGGAAAGAGAAGAAAGTTAAAGTATAACCTTCTCTCATACGTTTTTTTGGGTTCAGAATGACATGCTTCGTTAATTTTATCATGAACATCACTATCTCATACAGCTCTTCCTGGTTCAAATTATTTGAATAAATTTATTTTCTTAAAATTAAAACTGTGTTTCGTATTTCTATCGTGTCTGTAATAAGTATAAACTTATTATTGTCAGAAAAAATTAAATAAAATAAAGCCTTTCTTATTCACCTCTTGGTGTTTCAGAATTGGAGGAAATTATTTTATTTTTTTAGGAATTTTGCAGCTTTCTCTTTTCTGATAATTCAGTTTTTTTAACAAATTTAAATATTTTAGCCATATTAATGTGTTAAATAAATAATTACTTTTATAACAAATAAATTTAATGTTAAAAATAATTGGAATTTGAAATTTTAATAGTTGGAAGACCTATTGGGATAATTCTCTTTACAGTGAAACCTTGCTTGATACATTTGACTCAAACACGTAAGTTACACTTGATTGTTATTCAAAACTATATTAGTTTTCAATCAAGACTCTCATATATTTATATCAATCTTATAATTCTCAGCAATTTTTTTAAAAAATTTTGTAGTATGTATGTATTTTTTTTAAATTTTAATTTTCCAATTTTAAATTCTTTTGATTTTGTGGGTTTTTTTTGGCCTTTAAAAATATTGTAACCATTGATTTATAAAAACACTGTTTGAAAAACAACATGAACTAATACATATAAAATCGAAGACTAATAATTGTAAAAAAATCTTCCAACTTTTCATAACATATCAAGGATTTTAAGATACGTATTTTTTACTACAAAATAATTTTACTTATGTGTTAAATACATACAATTTGTAGGGAATTGATCTCTTACGAAGAGTAATGTATTATTCCCTTCGCTTCAAACCTAACAAAATGAAGAGAGTGGGAAAAAGGATTTTTGTATTAATTACACAGTGCAATTTATTCGGAATATCTGTCCTTTTGAATCTCCGGGTCGGATTAAAACCCTTGGGTTCAGAAGTTGGCATGTGGCCGTCAACGCCACCATTATAGAGACTGTGGTCTGTTAGGCTGCCTCAAGAATATACTATCCATACGATATACAAGTATATTTTCTCATTTTGTTGCATAACCGCACTGTTGTGTGCTACTCTATTTTCGGTATTTTGTTGGAAAATATTGTTAAGACGTAACCAGGGAGTTAATCACTTCTATGGTTTTCGCAAACAACTATAAACATCTCAAAGCTGCATTCGTCGAAAAACATGCATTTGAGAGCCTGGGAATAAACAGATGATTTCACCGCAAGATTTAATATGAGGTCCAGAAGCGTTAGTGAAAGATCGTGAGCCTGTATATTAAAAAGTAAGCATACAGATGTGAAGTAATCCACACTGGCAAAATGAAGGTCACGCGATTATATTTCATATGCATGAGCATTCTCATGCAAACATGATCCTACTACACTACCGAAACACACTATGAATGCTGCACCACATTGTACGAAGATAAAATGTCGAAATTCCTGTGGGTTTTCACCTGAAAACTAGACAAATAATGTTTAATGGTATAAAATTAAAATATTGAATAACTCATTACGAGGTAAAATCACAATATTTAAACATTATTTGAAACGTTCTGTCCTCACAGCTAGATATGAATATATAGCACCTTCCAATGAGCTTGTAAACTGATATAGTGATAAAAATAAACATGGCATCAAACATGAACAAACAGGTGACTTATTTCAAGTAACATTGATGTTTTGTTCCTGCACTCACATCTGCATGAACATCCGTATAATCCACAGGACATTCTAAATTGATAACAGAGACAGCAGGATTGAACACAGGAATTAAATTTTTTAAAAGAAATAGGCTTAAGGTTTTACGCATTTTTTCTTCACAACACATTAAGAATATCGCATGAACTATTGAAATAACAACTGAGAAACGTATTAAAGGCATTAATGGAATGCTTAGATGGTTACTTCGAAGATAAAATATAGATGATTGACGCTTATAGAAGATTAGACGTCTTTGGACGACGTTTACAAGGTAAGTAGAAGGGAGTTTCTATCGTTTTTTCAGAACCAATTGCATATTGAGTAATTTCCACGGTCAAAAAAATTCCTTTGGGTTGTTGACCTAAAGAAGACTTTGATGATTAGACGTCTTTGCACGACGTTTACAAGGTAAGTAGAATCGAGTTTCTATCGTTTTTTCAGGACCAATTGCATATTGAGTAATTTCCACGGTCAAAAAAAAATATCCCCTTTGGGTTGTTGACCTAAAGAAGACTTTGAAGATTAGACGTCTTTGGACGACGTTTACAAGGTAAGTAGAATCGAGTTTCTATCGTTTTTTCAGGACAAATTGCATATTGAGTAATTTCCACGGTCAAAAAAAATATTCCACTTTGGGTTGTTGACCTAAAGAAGACTTTAAAGATTAGATGTCTTTGGACGACGTTTACAAGGTAAGTAGAATCGAGTTTCTATCCTTTTTTCAGGACCAATTGCATATTGAGTAATTTCCACGGTCAAAAAAAATATCCCTTTGGGTTGTTGACCTAAAGAAGATTTTGAAGATTAGACGTCTTTGGACGACGTTTACGAGGCAACTAGAATCGAGTTTCTATCGTTTTTCAGGACCAATTGCATATTGAGTAATTTCCACGGTCAAAAAAATATTCCCTTTGGGTTGTTGACCTAAAGAAGACTTTGAAGATTAGACGTCTTTTGACGACGTTTACAAGTTAAGTAGAAGGGAGTTTCTATCGTTTTTTCAGGACCAATTGCATATTGAGTAATTTCCACGGTCAAAAAAAAATATCCCCTTTGGGTTGTTGACCTAAAGAAGACTTTGAAGATTAGATGTCTTTGGTCGACGTTTACGAGGTAAGTAGAAGGGAGTTTCTATCGTTTTTCAGGACCAATTGCATATTGAGTAATTTCCACAATCAAAAAGATATTCCCTTTGGGATGTTGCCATAAAGAAGACTTTGAAGATTAGACGTCTTTGGACGACGTTTACGAGGTAAGTAGAAGGAAGTTTCTATCGTTTTTTCAGGACCAATTGCATATTAAGTAATTTCCACAATCAAAAAATATTCCCTTTGGGATGTTGCCATAAAGAAGACTTGAAGATTAGACGTCTTTGGACGACGTTTACAAGGTAAGTAGAACGAGTTTCTATCGTTTTTTCAGGACCAATTGCATATTGAGTAATTTCCACGGTCAAAAAATCCCCTTTGGGTTGTTGACCTAAAGAAGACTTTGAAGATTAGACGTCTTTGGGACGACGTTTAGACGGTAAGTAGAATCGAGTTTCTATCGCTTTTTCAGGGCCAATTGCATATTGAGTAATTTCCACGGTCAAAAAAATATCCCCTTTGGGTTGTTGACCTAAAGAAGACTTTGAAGATTAGACGTCTTTGGACGACGTTTACAAGGTAAGTAGAATCGAGTTTCTATCGTTTTTTCAGGACCAATTGCATATTGAGTAATTTCCACGGTCAAAAAATATCCCCTTTGGGTTGTTGACCTAAAGAAGACTTTGAAATTAGACGTCTTTGGACGACGTTTAAAGGTAGTAGAAGGAGTTTCTATCGTTTTTCAGGACCAATTGCATATTGAGTAATTTCCACGGTCAAAAAAATATCCCCTTTGGGTTGTTGACCTAAAGAAGACTTTGAAGATTAGACGTCTTTGGACGACGTTTACAAGGTAAGTAGAATCGAGTTTCTATCCTTTTTCAGGACCAATTGCATATTGAGTAATTTCCACGGTCAAAAAAATATCCTCTTTGGGTTGTTGACCTAAAGAAGACTTTAAAGATTAGACGTCTTTGGACGACGTTTACAAGGTAAGTAGAAGGAGTTTCTATCGTTTTTTCAGGAGCCAATTGCATATTGAATAATTTTCACGGTCAAAAAAAATATCCCCTTTGGGTTGTTGACCTAAAGAAGACTTTGAAGATTAGACGTCTTTGGACGACGTTTACAAGGTAAGTAGAATCGAGTTTCTATCGTTTTTTCAGGACCAATTGCATATTGAGTAATTTCCACGGTCAAAAAAAATATCCCCTTTGGGTTGTTGACCTAAGAGATTTGAAGATTGACGTCTTTGGACGACGTTTACAAGGTAAGTAGAATCGAGTTTCTATCGTTTTTTCAGGACCAATTGCATATTGAGTAATTTCCACGGTCAAAAAAAATATCCCCTTTGGGTTGTTGACCTAAAGAAGACTTTGAAGATTAGACGTCTTTGGACGACGTTTACAAGGTAAGTAGAAAGGAGTTTCTATGGTTTTATCAGGGCCAATTGCATATTAAGTAATTTGCACGGTCAAAAAAAATATCCCCTTTGGGTTGTTGACCTAAAGAAGATTTTGAACTTAGACGTCTTTGAACGACGTTTACAAGGTAGTAGAATGAGTTTCATCGTTTTTCAGGACCAATTGCATATTGAGTAATTTCACGGTCAAAAAATATCCCTTTGTGTTGTGACTAAAGAAGACTTTGAAGATTAGACGTCTTGGACGACGTTTACAGGTAAGTAGAATCGAGTTTCTATCGTTTTTCAGACCAATTGCATATTGAGTAATTTCACGGTAAAAAAAATATCCCTTTGGTTTGACCTAAAGAAGACTTTAAAGATTAGACGTCTTTGGACGACGTTTACAAGGTAAGTAGAATCCAGTTTCTATCGTTTTTTCAGGACCAATTGCATATTAAGTAATTTTCACGGTAAAAAAAAAATATCACCTTTGGGATGTTGATCTACAGAAGACTTTGAAGAAAGAAGATTTGAAGTTAGACGTCTTTGGACGACGTTTACAGGTAAGTAGAATCGAGTTTCTATCGTTTTTCAGGACCAATTCATATTGAGTAATTTCACGGTCAAAAAAATATCCCCTTTGGGTTGTTGACCTAAAAAGACTTTGAAGATTAGACGTCTTTGGACGACGTTTACAGGTAAGTAGAAGGGAGTTTCTATCGTTTTTCAGGACCAATTGCATATTGAGTAATTTCCACGGTCAAAAAAAATATCCCCTTTGGGTTGTTGACCTAAAGAAGACTTTGAATGATTAGACGTCTTTGGACGACTTTGACAAGGTAAGTAGAATCGAGTTTCTATCGTTTTTCAGGACAATTGCATATTGAGTAATTTCCACGGTCAAAAAATATCCCCTTTGGGTTGTTGACCTAAAAAAGACTTTGAAGATTAGGCGTCTTTGGACGACGTTTACAAGGTAAGTAGAATCGAGTTTCTATCGTTTTTTCAGGCCAATTGCATATTGAGTATTTTCCACGGTAAAAAAAATCCTTTTTGGGTTGTTGACCTAAGAAACTTTGAAGATTAGCGTCTTTGGACGACGTTTACAAGGTAAGTAGAATCGTTTCTATCGTTTTTCAGGACCAATTGCATATTGAGTAATTTCACGGTAAAAAAATATCCTTTGGGTTGTTGACCTAAAGAAGACTTTGAAGATTAGACGTCTTTGGACGACGTTTACAAGGTAAGTAGAATCGATTTTGTATCGTTTTTTCAGGACCAATTGCATATTGAGTAATTTCCACGGTCAAAAAAAATATCCCCTTTCGGTTGTTGACCTAAAGAAGACTTTGCAAGATTAGACGTCTTTGGACGGTGTTTACAAGGTAAGTGAAGGAAGTTTTGATCGTTTTTCAGGGCCTAATTTATATTCAGTCATTTCCACGGTAAAAAAAATTCCTTTTGGGTTGTTGATCTAAAGAAGACTTTGAAGATTAGACGTTTTTGGACGACGTTTACAAGGTAGTAGAAGAGAGTATTGATCGTTTTTTAGGGCCCAATGCAATTGAGTCATTTCCACGGTCAAAAAAAATATCCCTTTTGGGTTGTTGACCTAAGGAAGACTTTGCAAGATTAGACGTTTTTTGGACGGGGTTTACAAGGTAGTAAAGGGAGTTTTGATCGTTTTTCAGGGCCCAATGCATATTGAGTCATTTCCACGGTCAAAAAAATATCCCTTTTGGGTTGTTGACCTAAGGAAGACTTTGCAAGATTAGACGTTTTTGGCGACGTTTCAAGGTAAGTAGAAGGAGTTTTGATGTTTTTAGGGCCAATGCAATTAGTCATTGCCGCGGTCAAAGAAGTATCATTTTTTGGTTGTGGACCTAAATAATACTTGGCAAGATTAGACTTTCTTAAGCGAGGTTTTCAAGGTAATAACAGGACAACTTCAAGTTTAAATGTAGATTGTTTGGAGCATTCTTAGCTGCCTGTCAAGATATAAAAAAATTACAAAATTTGGACTGAAAATGTGGTACTTGGTTTGAACACATATTTTTGTTTACCCATTCAAGATCAAAATATCTAAGATTTTGAGCGTTCTTTCCCTACAGACGAACTTCACAAATAACAATCGAATTCTTCCTACAAAGCTGGATTTAAATGCACAGAATATTTATGTTTGATTTTGGATTTCTCTACTGACAAATGTGTTTCCTGGACCAGAATGGAAATTACTAAATAATATCACGTTTAGATGAAGTGGTTAAGCTATGGCACGTCGCACTAGGCTCATTGGGCTCGTCTTTCAGGGAAGCAGCCCCGCGCGGCGCCCGTCAGCGCGAAAACGGCCGGAGGGGGAGCGACAGGGTAGCGCCCCCACCGTCAGACAGGAGGACCTGGACGGTGCAGCACCACCCCACCCCACTCGCGCCACAAGCTCACTCTTCAGCAACCCCAGGTGGGCGTTCAGCGGATGGTAGTAGATCTGATTTCGTTCACCGATTAACAGAATATTCTCTGATCAAATAATGCAAGTCATTTCCTTCAAGTTTTGTTTGTTTGGAGAGCCGGCTTTCGACGGCATTGCCGTCATGGTCAGTCGCTGTGTGTGTGTGTGGCACAAGTCGAGAGACTGTGCCTGCGTGTGACAGTCTCCCGACTTTAACCCCACTCAGCGAGACTAATGCTGTCAAAAGCCGGCTGTCTAAATGAATTTAATAACTTGACGGAGATGACTTCAAGTATTTCATCTTTTAATTATGTTAACAATACCACATCGGCATACCCACAAATATTCTTTACACTTTATTACGCGTTGGCAATTTCTGTCAAAAAAGGATTGGAAAAAAATTAAAAATATGTTCTTGGTAAATTTTATTTGCGTCAGCTGAAATGAGTGCTGTACTCACCAGCTAACTACATCTTAAATATATCTATTACCAAATGAAAGTGTAGAAGTATCAACTTATCACGTCAGTTACTCAAATCCTTTTCGATATATTTGTTTACGAAAACAAAGTAACACAAGCTTTGTATAACATTCCGTTACAAACATCCATTAGAAGAATACATACGTAGAAGTGCATTGCTATTCTGTGCGTAATACGCAAAAACGGCTGGTGAATTTGATTTTCGCCGACAAAAAAAATTAAAAACCATTTCAATGGAACAAATTATTTTGTTGTCTCTCACAAATTCATCTTTCTGCATTCACGCATTTAGAATTTAGTACCATTCAGCAATTCTTTGTGTGCTGGTGAAATCACAACATTAGCTGTCTCTACAACAGCTCATAGGCCTACATTACTTGACTCATGAACGATTGAACGGCCCTGTAATTACCATGTTACTCCTCAAAATATTTATGCTGCTCCTCAAATGCATAGACGTTTCTAACCCTCGGAGACCTGAGCAAATTATGCTTTAGAGTACTGAAGGGGTATATGTTGGATTGCATTTCCTTTTCTTTTTTATCATTATTTTCACTTTAAATTTATTCTAATACTTTTCCCCCAATATTTATGTATTGTCATTTGCATTATGTTAATAATAGTTTCAAGGCGCGTTTAAACTTACATTTTTTGGAAACTTTCTAAAGTCTTCACAAACAGTAATAAACTTGTTAAGAGTTTTAATTTGTTAAAATTTTTTTTTAAACGAATCTCTGTTGAAAAGAAGAATCTTGCAAAAACTGTCAACAAAACGGAATATATACTATTAATATATTCATTTAGCACATTTGTGTGAAGTCACGATAATAAGCCCCAATAAATGTAACAACAATAGCTATGTGATGTATTAAAAACAACGCAACTACAGGTTATAACATTTAAACCGCTCTCTTAACGATTCGTTCGGAAAAAAGTATAGAACGATTGACTGCTATGTATGATCGGAAAACTAAAGGGGTACATTTTGGACCCCATGGCAGAAAAATGTATTTCAGAAAAATAATTATTGAATTACTCAACGCATTTTTGATATATTACGGAAAAATATCCAGCCAGACAAAATTCTCAAACAGATAGTAACACTAACTAAAACAAATGTCAAAAACATGAGCTGGGTACAAACTGTACCCCCTTAGACCTCCGAAGGTTAATAATAGTTATTTAATTTCGAATGTTAAAGTGATTTACTTTTTAAATGTATAACATTAAAGCCCCTGTTCTGTGCAGGTTTTCCTGGTTTGTCGACTTCCCGGAAGCTCCGAATTTCGTTTCACTCTTGGGAGTCATCACGGAAGTCAATTGAAGAATCGAAGATTTGTATGGAAGACAAATAAATTTCGTAATATTGTATTCGTTATTTTTTAAATTATTTATTTAAGGTCGCCTTATGAACAGCTAGGTGATTGGCGACCACAGTTACAAAAATACAATTCGTTTACCCATAAAGTTTATTGAGAGCGTTATTTTCCTCGAGTTCACATACGGGTGATATTCGTCTGACTTGCTAATACAAATTTTTCTCCCATTTACCGGTTTTTGGTTTGTTTGACTTCCCGTAGGAAAAATTAAACAAGTAACTGGCCGAGTGAATAGAAGGAAGTAGACACAGTTGTGATGATGGCATTTCGTAATCATAAATTGCAGTGATGGGTCGATGTCAGATTTTCTCGATACTCGATACCGTTACCTGTCTGAGAGCTTCGATACTCATTTAATACTCGATACGGTACTACATTTAAGACTCAACAACAAAATGGTTTAATCAGAACTGCAAGGATATATTTCGTTCTTCATACATAAATGGATTTACTATTTTAATATTTAAAACTATTGAGGTGAACATACATTTTTAAATTTTTAAAGCTTCTCATTAAGGAAAACTAACATTCGAACTCTTTCTGGGTCCATTCTATTCCTTTTTTTGTTACATATCAATCCAGCTGTACTGAAACATCTCTTCGAAACACTGCAGCTGGTGAAATGCACAAGTATCGAACACCACTTTTTCTTAAATTGGGGGAGTCACTTTTTTAAAATTATTTATAGAAGGTCGCCTTTTAAACAGCTAGGTCATTGGCGACCAGAGTTACAAAAATACAGTATTTACAAATTCACATACTAATTACACATTTTCATGGCATAAACATACACAAATCTTAAATCTAAATGTTACACATAGGGCAGACAATGTATAGTCTAAATACTATTTAGATTAGAATTGAATATACAGTAGCTAAATACTAGCTAAATACTATTTAGCTAAATACTTTTTAGCTAATACTATTTAGCTTATACAGACTAGCTAAATTCTATTTAGATTAGAATTGAATATACAGTAGAGATTATCATTGATGTTAAGGTTTGTTCTCGCAGTCGCCATCACGTGGCAATAAACTATAATATGTTCGTGGAAACTGGGATCCGCAATTTGGGCAAGGATCAGGAGTAGCCTTTTATTTAGGTAGCTGTGACTGAGTTTAAAATGTTCTATACGGTGTCTGGTTATAACCACTTGATGTCTTCGGCTAAGTCTAATGGAAGTGTTGGGAGATTCCTCGATATTCTTCCTAACTGCTTGTAATTTGGAAGGCAACATTTTTTAGTCCCGCTTCCAAAGCTTCTTTCCTGCAAGTAAGAGGTAGTTTTTAAAGTCGGGGAGTGTGCCGCGAGCTTCAGTATCAATTTCGGGAAGAGAGATTGCTGCCTTCGAAGCTGCATCCGCTTCTTCATTGCCCTGGATGCCTATATGAGAAGGAAGTCAAGCTATTGTAACGCGATATCCTTTAAGGAAGGAGTGATATAGCTTTTCTAGGATTTAAGAATGTCGGTTTCGAATGGAAGATAGAACTGCTAGTGAGTCAGAAAAAATAACATCTGGGTTACATGATCTTAGGATGCTAATATCAATAGCTTTGATAATAGCCCAAGCTTCATATGAATATATGGAATAGAAACCCGAGAGGCGATAAAGATTCGTAAGGGGTGGGATAATGGAAATAACAACTGCACTCGATCTTCATTGTTGCTTGGATCCATCCGTGAAAAATTGGCTATGATTAGCGAATTTGTGCTACAAATCCCAGATTAGTTAATGATATATTTTGTGATATCAGGATTTGTAAATTTTATGTTTCCGTATCAATTTAAAAAGAGAAATGTTCCCAAGGGCGAAGAGGGTTGTTTCCTCTTCATGATATCATGAGACCTAATGCCAAGTTCATCCCGGTACTTAGCAAGTCTAATACTTAGCGGTTTAGGATAGAATGATTTGCATAGTGGAGGGCCTTGGAGAGGTTAAAGATATAATTAAGTGTGGGATTAGGGGGACAACAATGAGTCGAATAAGCAAATTTTAAGCACAAAAACTTTCTACAGAAGTTTAAAGGTAGGAAGCCCGCTTCAACTAGTAGGCTAGTACATGGGCTGGTCCTGAAGGCACCAAAACTTAGGCGGTATGCAGGCGGTTGATTATAGGGCCCAACATTTTTAGTAAGTGGTTGCTGGCTCAACTATAAGCTACTACTCCATAATCCAACTTCGGTTGTATCAACGACTTGTAACAATTCATTAGGGAAATACCGTCTCATCCCCACTTGAAGATAACATTTTAATTATGTTGAGTCTAACAGAAAAATCAGCCTTAAGGGTAGAAATGTGTAATTTCCACGAATGCTTATGGTTGAATGTTAAACCCAAAATTTTGCTGCTATTAGTTCTTCTTAGGATATGGTCACCAATTCTCAAGACTACTAAGAGACGAGTTGAATTTTTCCGAGATCTCGATAAAACCATAAATTCTGATTTCGTTTTTGACAAGATGAATCCTGACGACTTGGACCATTCGTTAATTGTATTGAGGGATTCTTGCATAATAGTTGTGAATAGATTAATATCTTTGCCGCTACAGAGGAGGGTGATATCATCAGCAAATAGAAATATGTTCACTGGGGTTTTTAAAACATTATTCACTTAATTTATGGCAATGAGAAATAATATCACACTTAACATTGATCCTTGAGGAAGGCCATTTGACATCTCAACGTGCTGTGACGTCTTATCTTGAATACGGACCTGGAGAAATCTGTGTTCAATGAAGTTGTTTATGAAAGCAAACATATTATTGATTGGCAATGTAGAAATGATAGAAGTCTGGATTTTTGAACCATTTCGTAGGCCTTCTCGTGATCAAGCGAAATCATTGGTGGAGTGAAAAGTTCTGAATCCACTTTGGAACGGGGACAAGAGGATTTTTGATTCTAGTAACCATCCTATACGGTCTCATTCCATCTTCTCAAGAAGCTTACAAAGATTGCACGTTAAAGACATGGGCGATAACTTGATAGATTGCATCTGTCCTCATTAGGCTTAAGAATAGGTATAAGTATAGCTTCTTTCCATTGGTCCGGAAAGGTCTGGGTTGACCATATAACATTATATATCTGAAGAAAGTGATCCAGGGCATTCCCTGGTAAGTTTTTAAGAAAACTGTTGGGGACGTTGTCAGGGCCCGGGTCGAGTTGTTACTTTTCTTCAACACATACAGAAGTTCGTCCAAGTTGAAAATTCTGTTATAATGGTCATCGTTGGAACCTACTAATGAAGAAATAAGGTCTTGAGACATAAGAAATTTCGTTTGAAGAGTTTGAAAAAGCTCTGGATCATAATTGCAATTGCTGGAATTCTTAGCAAAGGATACAGCAAGTAAATTGCTGATGTCTAGAGGTTGTGAGTATTTATTACCGTGTAAGTCCATTAACATGAATGGGGTGGAGTTCATCGGTGCGCCACTAATGGACATGATTTCTTGCCATAACAAAGAGGTAGGGTTTTATCTAGTTATTGAAGATGTAAAATTATTCCAGGATTGAAGTCTTGCTGTTTTTAATAATAAGCGGGCTTTGGCCCTAGCTATAATAAAGAGGATTCCGTTTTCAATTGTTTTATTCTTCTTGTATTTTCGGAAATATCTTTTCTTTTCCTTGATGACCACAGTACATTCCTCATTTCACCAAGGAACCTTGTGTTTCCTTATTATTCCAGAACTTAGAGGGATGGTGAACTAGCCGCTAATGTCAACATATTAGTGAAGTCCTGAACTGTTTTATTTGTATGAGGAAAAAATTTTGTTTCAAGAGTTTTAAAAAGCTCTGGATCATAGTTGCAGTTGCTGGAATTCTTAGCACAGGATACAGCAAGTAAATTGCTAATGTCTTGAGGTTGTGAGTATTTGTTACCGTGTAAGTCCATTAACATGATTGGGGTGGAGATCATCGGGAGGAGGAGGAAACGAGTCCGGTTTAGGAAGGTTGTCGACATTATTATTTATGGTGTGCTGGTATTGCAAACAATTAGCACGGTTAATCAACCAATTAGGGTGGGTTTTGAGATGTTTCGCCAATTGTCAGTCGGAGAAATTGATGGAGATGGGGTAATGGTCACTGACATGAAGTTGATCAAAAGTTCCCCAACTACATTTAGTAGCATTATTACTAGTCACCAGACTTAAATTTATTGCACTCTCAGTACCATTGCTTGCGTTAAATCTTGTAGCACTTCTTTTGTTCAGGAGTATTAGGTTATCATATTTATCGAGCCATTCTTCTATAGACTTGCCCTTCTGTCAGTTCTTTGAGCCCACATGGTATTATGGCTATTGAAATCACCCACTATAATAAATGGTTTAGGAAGTTGTATTATAATATTGTCAAGTTCGAGAATATTCAGCATTTGGCTATTCGGTAAGTAAATATTGCATATAGTCACAACTATATTAAGCTTCATCGATACTGCCACGGCTTCTAAGGGAGTTTGAAGAGGAATATTATGACGAAAAACATCTTGTTTCAAAAAAGTCGCTACACCCCCACTTGTTATTAGAGAGTCTCTTCTGTTACAGAATACACTTTCATATCCACGTAGCTGAGCACATGTACTGACTTTCAAGTTGGTTTCTTGTAAGCAGAAAACTTGAAGACTGAAATCATTGACGAGAATATTTAAGAAAGGCATTGGGGGTAGAAGCCATTGCAATTCCATTGAATAATATCCTTGAGAAAATACAGAAAAATATATGGGTGTAGTATTACAATGTAGACGCTTACATGAGAAGCTTGAAGAAAGGTTTTCTAACTTAAGCAAGATTGGCAGCAAGGGAGAGGTTTGGATCACTGTTCTTCGGAATCCTGTTCCTTAGTCTTAACTTTCTCATTCATATCTGCATCAATTTTTTTGATAATTCTCGAGGACCTATTTTTCACACCACGGTTTGGTAAGGTTTGGTGAACAGCTTTTAACATTGCTCTAAATCATCTGTGAATTCTCTGGCAATTGTTACAGTACAGTTATTACCCCATCGTTCCGTCAAAGAAACTTGGTAGTTGAAGCAAATTTAGTGAGTAATGAACATTGGAAGATTGTATGATAGTTTTAGTATTGGACCATGACTGATTGTCAACATTTTCAGAAGAGGTTTTTGCTTTTTCTTAATTTTGGAGGGTTGGTTCTTATTGTTTCCTTTATTTTCAGTAGTTTTATCATCCTTGTCAGAGTTTTCCGAGTCAGTATCTGGGAGTTCATTCTCGCTATCTGATTGGTTGCTAATCAGTTCTGTATTCAAGCTTACAGTAGATAACGGTCTTTTTAATCTGACGGGGTTGTACGAAAGGTCAACGTTCATAAGTTTTCTTTTGAAGAAACTCGGTTGCTCGCGGCTAGCTCAAGAGTAGGGGTGGTTGGCAGAAGGGGAAGCTGTCAAGGGCAAGGTTAAGCCTAGAACTTTGGTTCACCTTATGGCTTTCACGAAGCATACATTCAAATGCTTTGGGAGAAATATTATTAGAATTATCAAAAACCTCATTAGTTGATTCTGTAATATATACGTCTGTAGAGAGAGGTAGGGTATTAGTTAATTGGGAGTTACATGGATTTGGGCAGTTTTTAGCTATGTGATCTTGATATTTACACAAAAAACATATTGGAACATCAGGAGTTACATATATCCAATGGGGGACATTATCTATAAACACCTGAAATGATTCAGGTAATTTACGTTCATCGTCAGGTGACACAAATGTTTGGGGCCGAAAACTGAGAATGTGACTCAACTTTGGGTTATTAAATCCAGCACGAAGGAAGGTTAACGGTACAACAGTTTTGACACCGAATGTTAATAATTTTTCCTTCAATCACTTCATGTGGAATACTTGGGCACACATTTGAAAGAATAATTCTTTTGTTCCTAGATATAAGTGGCCTTATGGAAAACTTGATTAGACACAACAATGTTCTTATGGTTGTAAACTAGGTCATCTGCGATTTCTTTGTTGGATAGGTATACACACAGTCTGTTGTTCGAAATTTTAGAAGCAATCTTAATATGATAGGGATTACTTTAGTTGATAACTTTTCAATACATTCTACAATTGGTGCACTATTTGCCGAATCTATGATTACAGAATTTTCTTTCTTGGGAAACATAGACTGCATAGTAACTTTAGCATAATTAATTCTGGTAGTCTTACTGTTCTGGTCTCCTGAAGATTGATGAACTTGAGACAGCTCCATAGTGGTCACGAAAAAAAGAAAGAAAAAAACACAAACTATTCACTTAGTTAACCAATATTACTTCACGTAATAACTCCACTTCTACCACGTTTTACATAAAACTGACAAACACCGAGTCAGTCAAGGTACGCACCACGTGATTTCGCCTGGAGCGGACGGAGCGTCCGACCACCCGGCGGTCAGGACGCGACTGGGAGAGTCACTTTTATTTCCCAGTAAGCTAGTACATTTGCATCAGGAGGAAGCAAGTCCTCGCTTAAATACACATTTAATTCATCCTCTTGAGTTGGGGTTTCGTGTACACAGCATTATCTTTCGTGGTCTCTCTTTAAAATATTCCTATAAAAAGACCACATGCCATACTAAAAATGAGTTATTCCGAATTCTACAGAGTGACTAATTTTTTTAAACTAATGAAATATCGGGGAATTAAAATCGTAATAAAAAAATAAGGTCGTTTAAAATTAAAATTATAAATCAGAAAATCTTACCTGTTTTGAAACCACTGGATCTGCTTCCTGACTTACAAGATCCAATAATCTCTTTCGGGTAGTCTCGAACGCAGCACTCTCGCGGAATATCCACCTTTCAGTCTAGGATCCAACAATTAGCAATTGAACATATTTCATTTAGTTCTATATCTGAATCTTGCTTTCAAAGATTCCAGCATAGTCTTTCTCGCAGCACAAGTCCTGAATCAACTTCATTTGGCTTTTGTAATTCACAAATTATACTATTTACAATAGGAATAACTTCAGATGCTGACACATTAGGCGAACTGACCGTTAGTGTTGCTGGGTCAAATATATTTAGTCTTAATGAGTTGATCAATAAGTTCCCACTGCTCAGTTGAGAGATGAACTGGCAATTTAAGTCGGCAGAAGCATAAACAATAGCTTTCTTCTGTTCCTGAAGTTTTTGGAGAGTGTGGAGAGTTGAGTTCCATCGCGTCGGCTCATCTTGCATTTAACGATGTGGAGGTACAGAAAGAAGTTTCTGGGCCACTTTCAGCACTTTGGTGGATTTAGAGGAATGTTTGAAACTAACCACAAGTTTCGGCACATAGCAGTAATTTTCTGAATTTTAATATTGCTCAACAGTCCTTCTTTCACGACGTGTTGCAAAGTATGAGCTAAACATGAAAGATGCGGAAAATGTCCTTCGATCGTTGCTCTTACTACATTACGAGCATTGCCGTGAATTACGGCTACTAACTTATATTGCAGACTCCATAATTTCAAAGTATTTCGTAGAAAATTTGCAATATCTGCTCCTGTGTGAATGATTTCTTCAAAAGTTATTACTTCGATGCAGATTTGATGAGGTTGAAAATCTTTCTCTATAAAATGCATTGTAATACTCATATAATCATCACAGGCTGTTGAAGTCCATAAATCAGTGGTGATTGCAACCCTCTCGGCCTCCTGGATTTGATCTCTGTTCTTGTTTTTCACTTCTTCGATTAACTGGGGGTGATAGTGATTCGCCAAATATTTTCTTGTGGGCATGGTGTCTCTAGGTTCACGATGTTAATTCCTTGAATCCATTGTCTTCAACAGTACTGAACGGTTGATTATCTTTGCATATCATGTCAGCAATTTTTCTTTTTATTGCTTAGGCACGGTTGTCTCCTGGTTTAAATTTGTTTTTTCTGTCCAAAAAATCAATGAGTGCTGGTTGATTTGTGTTGAAACTTGAAGATCTTGAGAGGACTGGCTATGGGTCATCAACTCCTACCACTTCACTCGTACGACCTGCGACGTCTTCCAACTTCCCGTGCAGCATTAGTTGGCTTGGCCCTCTTGTGTTCGGTGGAGCTGAATACTACCCGGTGTATCGATGTAACATGTTTTTTTAAATTACTAGTATCGTGTGATTTTCCCCCTCGCGAAAATGTTTTTTATATATATTCTACAAAAAGCACGATTGTCATCTTTCAAGTCCACTTCAAAATAATTCCACACTTCACTCATTTTGTATATGGAATACCCTAATCTGGTCGTCTTCCGACACTTTAAAAGGCAGAACTGAACTGAACTTACGAGCTCCGTCAAATGCGTCCACGGGGGCCTGAGGAAAGGAGTATCCCCGGAAGAAATGCTGTCATCGAGAACTTCGCTTATCGTGCCTGTCGCTACTAGATTGCCTGAGTGCCTACAAGCAAGAGTTGCCCAATGCTAAATTGGTCGCGTATTGCGGAATATCTCAAGAGATGATTACAGGCGCTAGGCGATAAACAACGAGACACGGCGCCCGGACGCTGCAACGTTGACTAATTTAAACGACTGTAAGTGAATCCAAATAGACGGGCACTTCCTTGTTGATGACAGAAGAAATATAGGAGAGAGAAGAATGTTTAGAAATTATCCTGCAAAACTAGAAGAGATGGGAATTGGCATAAAATTGAAAGTATCAAAAAAGTATCGAGTAATTTTCCAAAAGTATCGATCGCTATCGATAGCACCTGAGTATCGAGGGTATCGAGATATCGAAGGTATCGAGGACAAATCCCTAATAAATTGTCCTAGGATGGAAATTTATGGGGAATGTCACTACCCACGTAAAGAGCGAACGCGAAGTTGCAAGAAGATGCCACGTCACTGATAGCCGAGTTAGTTTCCTCGCGTGACGAGCCAACACAGTGGCAGTTCGCATCGGGCTGATGAGCGTCGCTGGCCGCCTGTTGTCGGTTCGATCAGGCGATACGCTGCACAGCGTGCGCGCCGCCAAATGAACGTCAGTTGTTGCCCTGAGCCGCCTCATCCGGTCAAATACTTGGAAGAATATTTTATAATGCCGATTTTTTTAAAAGAGATACGCATTTTGTGAGCGCGTGATACTAACAACTCTGCCGGTCTGCATAGGCCCGTGCGTCCCTCTATCCCCGTGTCTATTGCTTTGTCTCTCCCTTATCCTTTGTCCTTCGGTTTATCCATCAGTCTGGAAGTCAGATTTTGACGGTGCCGCGAATCGCAAAGAAGAATGACGGAGACTGCTAGACGGGGCGTTGTAGAGGGTTCGTCCGCCCACGTCACCTTTCAGGCACCACTGAGGAGGGGACATCAAAACTTGTGTATTTCCGTTCAATTCTCGATATCGATTTCCACAGCATTACATATTACTTTATTTATTTACTGGCTAAATTACCCGGCGTTGCTCGGGCATTTATTACTGTAAATTATTATACAGGAGGAGGAATTCAATCTTTTCATGCCCTGCGGCGGGACCTACCTCTATCTCTTCCATTGTATCCCTTCTCCGCCCTACTCCCTGCCATGCTCTGCCCGGCCACGCCACGATAGCTGTCTTCTCTTGACCCCCATTTGGAAATTTCCGGATTACCTCGTTCACTTTTCCACAAATAATTACATTTTTCTTATTTGAAGTTCCAGCTTCTAAACATTCACTTTATAACTAAAAACAACAATTAAATCTAAACTACTAAAAAAAATACTTGTAGACCCACATGTATATTTTTTGTGGAGTTTTATATAATACAACAATAAATTGTCAGTTTAAAACCTTTTTTTATTTTTCTTCTATTGTATTCATAAAGGAAGTTTTGAAATTGATCTGTCAACTCGTGACCTTGAAGGACTTACGTTTCAAGCTGTGTATAACATGCGGACGCTCATGCACGGGTACGGTAGAAGTAGATCCGGAGTAATAGTTATAGATGCATAACGTAATGATGAATCATAATTATAAAAATAAATGAAAATACTTGTATCTATTCTGAAACATAATTACCAGTTTTTATAATTCTCTAGATGAAAAAAAATATATATATGTTCAATGCCCTATGTGCTAGTAATGTGTAGTATAAAACTTATTTGTTTAGGTAAATCAATTCATCATACGACTGATACATTAAAAAACTAATGATCCACCAACTTGACATTATGTGTAAATAATAAATTGACAATGCACTGAGCCACATAACAAAACAATATCATTATTTTATCTCGAATGATAAAGATTATGGATCCTGAAATATGAATAATAGAAACCAAAGAATCCCAGATGTTATTTGCTTAGACAAAAATATATTTAGACAAATTAATTTTTGCTAATATTTTTTAGAAAAATAATTATAAACTCATTCATTGGAAGCAATTGATATGAAACCAACTTTACAGATTAGTTCTAATATGTAAATGATCTTTCATAATTTACATACCACTGTACAAACGTCCTTCGCATATTGAAAAAAAAATTTACTGGATGGACTGAGAACATATACACATTTTCCATTTTACCATTTTGAACCTAAGAACTGTGTAAATAGTCAAATCGAGAGTCCTAATGAACAGCTGCCCTACTACTTAGAGAATTATTCACATTTATCTCCTTTTGCAGTATTATTTTAATGGTGCAGTGAGTACTTCATGTCGATCTTCCTCAAGTAGCGATTCAAATTTTAGTAGACTGCCCATCCCTGCATTTGTAATCAGTTTTGACAATTGTGACACTCTTCGTCAAAAAATTTCATTATACAAATTTCTGTAAAAGAAGACATTGTTTAGATAGTATACGATATCTATATATTGTACATTGTATATTATGTATATTCTGTGCTATATATTGTACTTTTATTCTCTCAACCTACCTCAATTATTAAACACTTTCGCACTCACAATGATTTCTTGCCACTTCGGATATAATACGGCCAAAGAGCAATGCCTGAACATTGACATGCTTTACCACTTCAGTTACGGCATTCTTTCAAATGTTCACACAGGACATTACAAAATCTTATTCAAACCCCAAGGAATTTTGTAATAATTCTGAATATTGAAATCTAGTAGATCTCAGACGTCATTCTCTGGTGGCGCAGCTAAACTACTGGCATTGATGCATCTTGAATCTGTGATGAAAAGCTAGTGAAAATGCCTAGAAAAGTAATTATTTAAAAATATATTTCTGTTTATGTTTGTAATCATAGCCTATAGTACTCCAGGCCTTTATAGGATGCTAGTACAAAAGTTTCATCGGCATTGGTTCCAGTAATTAGAGATTACTGCTGAAAAGACAACGTACTTCTGTCTTTATATATTAGTATAGATATAGAAGATTTACTTTACGTCAAAAAACAGTTGAATCTGCCTATGACGTGCTATGGGGCAAAGTGAATTCTGTGCGCATTTTAAAATTCTGTTATCCCTACACTGAGTCATATAGTACATAAATTTTGAAAATTAAAAAAAAACACTCAGGTAATAAAATCTATTTTCAAGGATAAATAAGCAGAAAATTTTAGGCTCCTATCTACGGATCCTCCTATATATCTCCTATCCAACATGGAAACGATAATTTGCAAAACTATATTTCCTAATGAATTCTAGAAGACGTGCACAGATAATGAAGTTACATTTATATCCAGAAGCAAAACAAGGACCCATCTCAGCATTTGCTTAATATGTAGCATTTACTTCATATGTTTCATTCACTTACTTCATTAATTTACTTCATGGTTTTTAATTATCCTCTCCCTCTATAAAACGTTTTAAGGGTGAGAGTTTTTGACAATTTATAAGAGATCATCGACACAAAATTGTTCAATGTGCAACTGTTTCATAGATAATTACCACCCAGTCCTGCATCAAACGATTTAAGACCGAAATAATACACGATTGCAGATTTTTATGTCGGTATCGGATTACTTCATCATATTAAAATCGCGAATAATTCCAAATCGATGCGTCCTAGTACCTCAAAAGTAGGTTTGCGTGTTCCAAAGGGTCACAAACATTTAGAGACAGTTGTGTTTTGTGAGGACTCCAGTTCGGAGAGACTGGTGGGCCATATTCAGACAGGTTGAATGCCAGGTCAGCAGAATCGCTCGGGACAGGTGGGACAGGCGAGACGCAGTGGTGGACATGGGGAAAAGAGGAACAGATGGAGTTCGAGTGTTTCTTAAGTCGTACTTTCCACAGCGAGACCTTTTCGATTCTCCTATTACATATTTGGTGATTTTGCTCTTCTGCCGACCCCTATGTGTATAAGCAGTTACTCGAATTCTCAGTAAAAATGAATTGAAACGGATCGGCGAAAATGGCTCAGTGCATCAACTGGTCGCACTACAGTGCGTCTGACCGGAAGGTCCTAGAGTTCGAGTTCCCACGGTGGCAGGATTTTCGACACTAGCTACGTAGCTAGGTGGAATTCAGTAGCTGTATAGAGGAGAATTCTAGCATCCGGCTGCTCTGATCGGTAGTTTTCTGTGGTTTTTCTGATAAACACCAGGCGAATGCCGGAGCAGTACCCTAACAAATGGGGTCACGTGCACGCAATCTTCAATTCCCTTTCCTTAAAACGGCTTTTCTCAAAAACAGATTCTACATTAAAAAACGCGATAAAATTGTTAATGAAAATTTCTATTTTGCACAAGGTTATACTCTTCTTTAATGTTCTTGAGGTCATTTTTCGTTTCTACTATTAGGAAAGCAACAAGTTGAGCAAGAAATTGAGAAGTTGAGCAAGAGAAGCATCGATTTGGAATGGCAACTGGCCTAAGAACGGAGCAGGACCTTCAAGCCTGTTCACACCAAGGAAATTAGAAAGCTTTACTAGGAGAAAGTCTGTGTCATTCTACAGCACTTCTATTTTCTTTAAATTTCTTGTCAGAATGGAGTAAAATACACTTATGAAGGTGGCACAGGTCAGAATTTTTACGGTTACTTAAAAATTTTCGAAAATTAAGAGAGTTTGACTTTTTTCGGCGTCTTCATACAACTACAAAATTTGTTGTCATAAGTAGTTCTTTCGATAATGTCATTGAGATGATTTTGAAAATTTTAGTAAGGTTTCGGCATTAGTGCGAGCAATATTTGCCATTTTAAAATATAACAAAAATAATATTTTCTCAAAAACGGCTCCAATTTTGTTCTTTAAACTTTTCGTAGGGGTAGTTCCAAATGTACGCTGTAGGATGACATGAACATATTGCGGTATTCTTTTTTGTTTTTTAAGAATATACAAAAATTTAATTTTGTCTCCCATGTCGGTAGTAATTACATAGGATGCAATTTTCTAACATTATTAAAATTATGAGTAAATGTGCTTTAAATATTGTTAAATAACGTTTCTCGAAAACTCAACAGTTTTTTCTTAAAATGGGCTCAAAATTTCGCATTTTCAGAAAGGTTCAAACGAGATTTTTTCAAAAAACTTCAATTTTTACCCTTTTAAATGGGTAGAGCATTTGCGTTTGTTTTTACGACGTACAGTTCATTTTGGTGTATTCTTTTGTTTTTTCAAAAATTACACAAATGTAATTTTTATCAAAATCTCTCACGTTGCTAATATGCACATTTTCAGCAATATGTAAATACTTCTAATAATTTGTAAAGACTTCAAATAAAGTTTTTCGAAAACTCAATAGATTCCTGTGAAAAAAAGTTTCAAATGTCGCATTTACTGTAACGCTTAACGCCATTTACTTAAAAACGACTCTAAAAAGTTTCTATTTAGGACGAAGTTTTAGCCTTTTTTAATATTTTCAAAATAATATTTTGGTTCTACTATTAGGAAACAGAAAAGTTAATTCTTTTTAAAGTATTTTGGCCGACGATTGACGGCAGCAGGCAAGGAGGAGCAAGACTGAAAAGTACCAGTCCACACCAAGGAAATTAGAAAACTTTATTACCAGAAAGTCTGTGCCATTCTGTAGCACCTCTAGTTTCTTATTCAAATTTGTTACTCAAAAACAAATCATGAAATAGAGCATATAGAATTTGTCGAAAATGTGAGTAGTTTAAGCGGAATTTTCCGTGAAATATAGGTAACATTTAAATAATAATTTTCTGAAACAATAATTTTCTGATCTTCTTTGAAGATAAGTTGGCAACAAAAACAAAAGATTTTAGCGGGCCTTGTTTCTACCAACATCTTTTGGTCAATAAGATTTTCTAAACGCATGCTTTGTGACCATTGTGATAATTTCTAAAATTCATGAACATTTAAATAATAATTTTCTGAAACAATAATTTTCTGATCTTCTTTAGTTAGTTACTTAAATAGTTGATGTTACTGGTCTTTCAAAATATTTGACAATTGTAATTAGTTATTTGTTGTAGAGTTTTGTAATTGATCAGTGGGTTCATTTTGAGACAAGTGCATTAACATTTATTGAGTTATTAGAGTTCAAAAGTTGTATTTGTTGTGTTCCGTTAGCATTTAATTAGTAGATTTATTTAATTGAATTAATAGATGTCAAATCAGTAATTATTGCGGTTATTATAATGTAAAATTTGCATTAGCTTTTAATGGTTCATTTTAACATGAACATTTTGAAAAATCTATAGTTATTTGAAGTTATTTAATTAATAATTATTGCAATTACTTAGCGATTCATTTTTATAATAGTTTTACCATCAAATAGTTCCTAGTATTTTGCACAAATTTGATAAATACTTACGCCCAAGTTCATGAACTCACACTGTACAAATTTACAATCTTACAAGGTTACCACCGTGCAGAATTTGTTGCAAAAGGAAATAATTATTTTTATATTAGTTTATGAAAAGAAGCAGAAGAGAATAAAATGCATCTAAGTCACATTTGTTATTGCAAATTATGAAATACCTGCTAACAGGCGAGTTATTTTAAGTAAACTGTATTGACTAAAATATTTGTAGTTTGTTATTTCTGTTCCTTAATACTGTTTTATGTATATGTTGCAAACAAATATTAATCTTTTCGGTGATAACCAACAAGTGAAATCAGTATGTTACTAATAATGGAGAGAATAATTTTGGATTTTTGGAATAAAGAAATTTAAAAAATTACTGAACTACCAGAAGTATTAATTGAACTATAAAATAATAACGAGGAATATGAAATAAAAATAAATTGATTGTCCTCAATAGAGATTATCTTTGTTACAATCATTTTCTGACACTCATGTTTGATTATTAGACATTATAGTTTAATTTAATCAATGCTCCTACCTAAGGTCACATGTCAATTGTTTGAATTTATTCTATCATACAATTTTGTGTTTCAGACACTTCATTTTGAAATCGTTATTTTTTGGGGTATATTTCTTTTACTGGAAAGAGAAAAAAATTAAATTATGACCTTCTCTTATACGTTTTCTTTGGAATTCAGAATGACATGCTTCGCTGTTTATATCATGATCATCACTATCTCCATCAGCTCTTCCTGGTTCAATTTATTTAATTAAATTTATTTTATCTGAAAATAAAACTGTGTTTCGTATTTCTATCGTGTCTGTAATAAGTACATAATTATTATTGTCTGAAAAAGTTAAATAAAAATAGAAAATTGCCTTTCTTATTCATCTCTTGGTGTTTCAGAATTGGAAGAAATTCTTTTATTTTTTTAAAGGATTTTGCAGCTTTCTCTTTTCTGATAATTTAGTTTTATTTGCATAAATTTAAATGTTTTAGCCATATTAATGTGTTACATAAATAATTATTTTTATATTAAATAAATTTTATGTTAAAAATAATTATTTTCAATAGTTGGAAGACGTATTGGGATAATTTACTTTACAGTGAAACCACGTTTGATACATTTGACTCAAACAGGTAAGTTACAGTTTATTGTTATTCAAAACTACATTAGTTTTCAATCGAGACTCTCATGTATTTAAATCAATCTTATAATTCTCAGCAATAGTCGTTTAAATTTTTTTGATAAAATTTAAATTTTGTAGTATGTATGTATGTGGATACTTTTCATAATGTTACCAATTTTAAATTCTTCTTGATTTTGTAGTTTTTTCTGGCCGTTTAAAAATCGATTGTAACTATTGATGGTACCTGAAGAGGGAAAACACTGTTTAAAAAACAACATGAACTAAAATAATGACTACTAAAGACTAATAAATGTAAAAAAATCTTCCAACTATTCATAACATATCAAGGATTTTCAGGTTCGTATTTTTTACTACAAAATAATTTTACATATGTATTAAATACATACAATTTGTGGCGAATTGATCTCTTACGAAGAGTAATGTGTTATTCCCTTCGCTTCAAACCTAACAAATTGAAGAGTGGGAAAAAAGGATTTGTGTATGATTTACACAGTGCAATTTATTCGGAATATCTGTCCTTTTGAATCTCCGGGTCGGATTGAAACCCTTGGGTTCAGGAGTTTGCAGTACTGGCATTTTTTTTATAATTTATTTATTGAGTGATTGGAAACTACACAGATCAGTACTAAATTACTATCTCATGTGCATTCGCTGGCTTACATGTAACTTATACTGAACTTAACACTAAAAATCTAAAACTAATTTTAGTGCTATATTACTATTGGCACAAAGAGCCCTACTATCAACAATTAGTGAGAAATGTTCAAGAACGTTTCGAAGGAAATCTATTCTTAATTCTAGTAGGGAAGTCAATATAGTGGCCAGGTTGTAGTGGATGACTCGCTTAATTGTATTTAGGTTGGAGTAAAATTATTGGAAGATGGGCAATATGTTTGATGATCGGTGATATATTCCGTTCTTTATGAAGTTGGCGTTAGAGATGAACCATGGGGCATTGTGCTAATCTGAGAATTTATTTGTACAATTTGAAGTTTATTAATGTTAAAAATAGTGCATTTGTCCAGATGGGACATGTAGATCATTAATGGTCTGACTATTGCGTTATAAATTGATGGAATTTCTAGGGATAGCGACTTTTGAGTTGATAAGGCATTAGTTGAGCTATTTTTTTTTTTTTTGCTTGTTGTTTTAGTGTTATGTGTGTCTTCCAGTTGAGTCTGGTGTCGAAATTCATCCTGAGGTATTTTACTGATTGGGTTTGGTGTCAATGGAATGTGTGTTTATTAATGTAGTGGTGGTGGTGAGATGGTCTTAGGTGAGAATATTTTGCAGTTGATTTAGTTGGTTGAGTTTGAATTTCACAATGTAGACCACTGGTCTATTTCATTTAAGTGATTTTGCATCCAATCGGTAATGGTCTAAGTGAGTGGCTGGATTTGAAAATTGCAGGTATCGTCGCGAATTGTGTATTGCGTGTGAGCTGTGGGTTGTCAGCTGTATATGTTGAATAGTGTGGGTGAGAGTGGTGAAACTTGTGGAATGCCTGCTATTATTTTTCGGGGGTTGGAGATGTGATTTTCTACGGAAACTGTAAAGGATCTATCAGTTAGAAAACTTTTGATGAAATTTGCAAAGTAGATTGGTGTTCGGAGCTTGTATAATAGTCTTTCGTGCCATACTCGATTAAACGCCAGTGAAATGTCAAGAAATGAAACTATTGTGTGATGTTTGTTTTAAAACGCTGTGTGGATATTTTCTAAGAGTCTGAGTAGTTAGTGTGCAGTTGATACATGACTTATAAAGCCAAACTGGTGTAATGGTATAATTTGGGTTGATTGCAGGTAGCTATTTAACCTTTTTAGAATTGGTTTCGAGAATTTTGAAGTGTGTTTAGTAAACTTATCGGTCTGTAGTTTCTACCTGCTAGATTTTATATGGTTTTGGAATAGGTATTATGATTGAGTTTTCCATACTATAAGGTAATATCCAATGCTTAGTATTGAGTTATAGATGTTGTTTATATAGGCTATAGTTGAGGTTGGGAGGTTTTTTATATTATTAGTGATTTATCATTACAGGCTTTTGTGTGAAGTTTTTAATTATGTTTCACTTCATTTGGGATATGCATTTTATCTTCTGTGGAACATCATAGTTCAGGGCTGAAACTATTTATAATATCATCGCATGATCGGAATGAGTTGGAGTTGTTGATGAATGTTGTTTCAAAATAATTGCCAATGCTTCGGCTTTGTCAAAGGAATTTTTCCCATCCGTATTTAGAGTGGACTATTTTCTTTTAGGGTTTTTAGTGAACTGCAAGAGAGAATTATTGGTTGTACTTTTAAAGATTTATTAGCTTGTTGTAGGTTGAGCTATGAAAGTCGTTTATTGATTTTTGTTATTGAATTTAAAGGTTCAATTCTTTCTTTAAGTGTGGGTTTCTGAGTTTGGTCCTTAATCTTCTGGTTCTGTTTCTAGTGTTGATTATTGTTAGTATTTTTCTGGCAGTAATTTGTTAAGCGTTCTGTGAGGGATGAGAGGTCTATTGGGTTGTAAATGTTTAATAGTGTTGGCAATTATAGCGTGTAAGTATGAAATTTCCCTTTCTATTTCTAATGGGGTGTTAGATTTTTAAAATTGTGTTTTTTTATTATTTTCCTGAATTTTGTGTTTAAATGAAATTTCAGTGGTTGGGAAACCCGTTCAAATAGTGGTGTTCAGTAGTATGTGGTTTGTGTATTTGTAATTATCGATATCCCAAAAGGTCTGGGTGTTTGTTCGTGTCGTATGGGTATTATGTTGGTTCTGGTGGGGTTAAGGTTTTAAATTTAGGTCATTATTAGTTTTAATAAGTGTCTGTCGGCATTATTTGTAATTCTACAGCCCCAACTGATGTTTCTTGCGTTTAAATCTCCAATGAGAATGGTGGGGGTGTTGAGAATGGGAAAGATTTTTCGATAAGTATTAAGACTCTTCCTCCATTACTCTTAGGTTTTTGGTTCTGATTGTATTATAACCTGCGATGTTGAATACTTTGTTGATTTTCAGATGGGTTTCGGTTATGCAGGCTATTTTGTTTGTTTAGCTTTTAGGAAATAGTTAAGTTAGTTTAGTAGATTATATTGCTAAGGCGTTGTAATGCTATTGTTATTATTAAAATACGCTGAGAATGAATTTGTGTTGCATATGATTGATGGAATAGTATTGGCATGTAGCCGTCAACGTCACCATTTAGAGATTCCGGTCTGTTACGTTGCCTCAAGAGTATACTATGCATACAATATACAAGTATATCTTCTCATTTTGTTGCATTACCGCATTGTTGTGTGGTACTCTCGTTCCGTTATTTTGTTGGCAGAAATTGTTAAGACGTAACCAGGGAGTTAACCACTTCTATGGTTTTCACAAAGAACTATTAACATCGCAAAGCTGCATTCGTCGAAGAACATGCATTTGTGAGTCTGAACTTGGACAGATGTTTACATCGCAAGATTTAATAACAGGTTCAGAAAGCGCCTATCGTTACTGAAAGAGCGTGCGCCTGTATATAAAAAAGTATGCATACAGATGTAAAGTAATCCACTACTATAATGAAGGTCACGCGATTATAATTTCATGTGCATGAGCATTCACATGCATACATGATCCTACTCACTAAACGAAACACATTATGAATGCTGCACACATTGTACGAAGATAAAAAGTCGAAACTTCTGTGGGTTTTCACCTAAAACTAGACTAAAAATGTTTCGTGGAATAAAATGAATATATTGAATAACACGTTACGAGGTAAAATCACAATTTTGAATATTATTTGACACATTCTGTCCTCACAGCCAGATATGAATACATAGCACGTTCCCATGAGCTTGTGAACTGATATACTGATAAAAATAACACGTAGCATCAAACATAAAAAAGGGGATTTATTTGAAGTAATATTGATGTTTTGCTCCTGCACTCACATCTGCATGAACATCGGTATGATCTCCATATGACATTCTGAATTGATAAAAGAGACAGCAGGAATGGACACATTCATGATCTTTTTCAAAAGGATATGCTAAAACATTTACGCATTTTTTCCTCACAGCTCGGTGAACACATTAAGAATATTCGCGGGAACTATTGAACTTAACAACTGAGAAACGTATTAAAGACATGAATGGAGTGCTTGGATGGTTACTTTGAAGATAAAATATAGATGAATTGACGCCTTATGTTATTAAAGTGTATGTACACATATAGAAATTCTGCAACTTGAGGACAAATTAACTGATAAAGAGGTACTAGAACTACTGGAAAATTGTATGACCCATTCAAGGTAAAATACCATTTACCAGGTAAGATCTTGCGCGTGCTCTCCACACAGCCCGAAGTACACTTCTAGGACATGAGATTGTGACGTAATCTACCGATAAAAAAGATAACCATTGCGTAAACGTTGATATGATCAATTTCTACCTAAAATTCCAAAGGTTTTGCGGACTGGCTTCTATATTCTCAACTGAACAAATGATATATGCGATACTTGGCAGAGATGAAAGTTTTCTATTTATCATTTCGGCGAATACGTCGAATGTATTGCGATTTCTCCTTAAGGTAGATGTACTCATGAACAAAAGTTGACTGCTTATTAGTCAATTTCCATTTACACACATATAGAGTAATTTTTCACAAAACGACGATGGTATTTTAACTTTTTCGAATCCGCATTAAACGTAAACATACTTACACCTACAGAATACTTGGAAAATTAGACTTATATGGACGACTTTTCCACGGTAGTAGAGGAGAGTTTAGATCGTTTTTCAGTACCAAAATAATATTGATTTTTTTTCACGGTAAAAAAAAATCCTTTAGTTGTTGACCTGAAAATATGGAAAATTAACTTTGGAGACTTTTACAAGGTAGTAGAAAGAGTTTTGATCGTTTTCAGTGCCAAACCATATATTTCTTTCCACGGTCAAAAAAATATCCTTAAGTTGTTGACCTGAAGAATACATGGAAAGTTTAGACCTTGTAAACGACATTTACAAGTAAGTAGACGATAACGGTCAAAATATATATCCCATTTGGGTTGTTCACCTTAAGAATACTTGGAAAGATTAGCTTTTTTTCACGACTATTACAAGGTGAGTAGAGGAGAGTTTCGCTCGTTTTTCAGTGCCAAAATCATATTTATTTTTTTCCACGGTCAAAAAAATATCCCATTTGGGTTGTTGACCTGAAGAATACGTGGAAATATTAGACCTTTTGGACGACATTTACAAGGTAAGTCAGGCAGAGTTTTAATCGTTTTTCAGTGCCAAAACGATTTTGATTTCTTTCCACGGTAAAAAAAATATCCCTTTTGGGTTGTTGACCTGAAGAATACTTGAAAAGATTAGACATTTTGGACGACATTTTACAGGTATGTTGAGTAATTTAATCGTTTTCAGTGCAAAACCATTTTTATTTCTTTCCACGGTCAAAAATATCCATTTGGTTGTTGACCTGAAGAATACTTGGAAAGATTTGACTTTGGAGGGCATTTCAAGGTAAGTAGAGGAGACTTTTGATCGTTTTCGTGCAGACCATATGATTTCTTTCCACGGTCAAAAATATCCCTTTGGGTTGTTGACCTCAGAATACTTGAAAGATTGACTTTTGGACGACTTTTACAAGATAATAGAGGAGAGTTTGACGTTTTCAGTGCCAAAACCAATTTGATTTCTTTGAACGGTTAAAAATATCCCCTTTGGGTTGTTGACCTGAATACTTGGAAAGTTTCGACTTTTTGGACGACGTTTACAAAGTAAATAGAGCAAAGTTTTGATCGTTTTTCAGGGCCAAAACCATTTTGATTTCTTTCCACGGTCAAAAAAAATATCCCATTTGGGTTGTTGACCTGAAGAATACTTGGAAAGATTAGACTTTTTGGGCGACTTTTACAAGGTAAGTAGAGGAGAGTTTTGATCGTTTTCAATGCCAAATCATATTGATTTCTTTCCACGGTCAAAAAAATATCCCTTTGGGTTGTTGACCTGAAGAATACTTGGAAAGATTAGACATTTTGGACGACATTTACGAGGTATGTTGGGCAGAGTTTTAATAGTTTTTCAGTGCCAAAACAATTTTGATTTCTTTCCACGGTCAAAAAAATATCCCTTTGGGTTGTTGACCTAAGAATACTTGGAAAGATTGACTTTTTGGAGACATTTACAAGGTAAGTAGGGGATTTTATCGTTTTCAGTGCCAAACATATTTATTTCTTTCCACGGTCAAAAAAAATATCCCTTTTGGGTTGTTGACCTGTAGAATACTTGAAAGATTGCTTTTGACGACTTTTACAAGATAAGTAAAGGAGTTTTGATCGTTTTTCAGTGCCAAAACCAATTGATTTCTTTCCACGGTCAAAAAAAATATCCCATTTGGTTTTCCTGAAGAATACTTGGAAAGATTGCTTTTTACGACTTTTACAGGTAGTAGAGGAGAGTTTTGTGTTTTTCAGTGCCAAACCATATAGATTTCTTTCCACGGTCAAAAAAAATATCGCTTTTGGGTTGTTGACCTGAAGAATACTTGGAAAGATTCGACTTTTTGGACGACTTTTACAAGGTATGTCAGGCAGAGTTTTGATCGTTTTTCACTGCCAAAACCAATTTGATTTCTTTCCACGGTCAAAAAAAAGTATCCCATTTAGGTTGTTGACCTGAAGAATACTTGGAAAGTTTCGACTTTTTGGACGACTTTTACAACGTAAGTAGAGCAGAGTTTTGATCGTTTTCAATTGCCAAAACCAATTCGATTTCTTTTAACGGTCAAAAAAAAATATCCAATTTGGATTGTTGACCTGAAGAATACTTGGAAAGATTAGCTTTTTTTCACGACTTTTCAAGGTGAGTAGAGGAGAGTTTTGCTCGTTTTTAGTGCCAAAATCATTTTGATTTTTTTCACGGTCAAAAAAATATCCCATTTGGGTTGTTGACCTGAAGAATACTTGGAAAGATTCGACTTTTTGGACGACATTTACAAGGTAAGTAGAGGAGACTTTTGATCGTTTTCAGTGCCAAAACCATATTGATTTCTTACCGCGGTCAAAAAAATATCCCTTTTGGGTTGTTGACCTGAAGAATACTTGGAAAGATTCGACTTTTTGGACGACTTTTACCAGGTGAGAAGAGGAGAGTTTTGCTCGTTTTTCAGTGCCAAAACCAATTTGATTTCTTTCCACGGTCAAAAAAAATATCCCATTTGGGTTGTTGACCTGAAGAATACTTGGAAAGATTAGCTTTTTACGACTTTTACAAGGTAGGGGAGAGTTTTTCGTTTTTCATGCCAAACCATTTTGATTTCTTTCCACGGTCAAAAAAATATCTCATTTGGGTTGTTGACCTCAAGAATACTTGGAAATATTAGACTTTTGGACGACATATACAAGGTAAGTAGAAGAGACTTTTGATCGTTTTCAGTGTCAAAACCAATTTGATTTCTTTTCACGGTCAAAACAAATCCCATTTGGGTTGTTGACCTGAAGAATACTTGGAAAGTTTAGACATTTTGGACGACATTTACAAGGTAAGTTGGCAGAGTTTTAATCGTTTTCAGTGCCAAAACGATTTTGATTTCTATCCACGGTCAAAAATATCCCTTTGGGTTGTTGACCTGAAGAATACTTGGAAAGATTAGACTTTTGGACGACTTTTACAAGGTAAGTAGAGGAGAGTTTTGATCGTTTTCAGTGCCAAAACCATTTTGATTTCTTTCCACGGTCAAAAAAAATATCCCATTTGGGTTGTTGACCTGAAGAATACTTGGAAAGATTAGACTTTTTGGACGACATTTACAAGGTAAGTAGAGGAGAGTTTTGATCGTTTTCAGTGCCAAAACCATATTGATTTCTTTCCACGGTCAAAAAAAATATCCCTTTGGTTTTTGGACGACTTTACAAGGTAAGTAGAGGAGAGTTTTGATCGTTTTCAGTGCCAAAACCATATTTGATTTCTTTCCACGGTCAAAAAAAATATCCCATTTGGGTTGTTGACCTGAAGAATACTTGGAAAGATTAGCTTTTTTCACGACTTTTACAAGGTGAGTTGAGAAGAGTTTTGCTCGTTTTTCAGTGCCAAAACATTTTGATTTTTCCACGGTCAAAAAAAATATCCATTTGGGTTCTTGACCTGAAGAATACTTGGAAAGATTAGACTTTTTCACGACTTTTACAAGGTAAGTTGGGAGAGTTTTGATCGTTTTTCAGTGCCAAAACATTTTGATTTTTTCCACGGTCAAAAAAATATCCCATTTGGGTTGTTGACCTGAAGAATACTTGGAAAGATTAGCTTTTTTGGACGACGTTTTCAGGGTACGTAGAGGAGAGTTTTATCGTTTTTTTAGGGCCGAATATATAGTGAATATTTTCCACGGTCAAAAGAAATATCCTTCTGACCGATGTGTATCCTGGGCCGGATTGGAATTTACTAAATATTTTGAAGTTTGAATGAAGATGATAAGCTAGCTGTTGATACCTCTCTCGTGAGACACGCACTAGGTCATTGGGCTATCGTCATTTCAGGGAAGCAGCCCCGCGCGGCGCCCGTCAGCGCGAAAACGGCCAGGAGGGGGAGCGACAGGGTTGCGCCCGCTCTATCAGACAGGAGGACCTGGACGGTGCAGCACCACCCCACTCTACTCGCACCACAAGCTCACTCTTCAGCAACCCCAGGTGGGCGTTTTGTGGATAGTAGTAGATCTGTTTTCGTTCACCGATTAACAGAACATTCTCTGATTAAATAATGCAAGTCATCTCCGTCAAGTTAAGTTTGTTTGGAGAGCCGGCTTTCGACAACATTGCCGTCATGGTCAGTTTCGCTGTATGTGTCTGTGGCACAAGTCGAAAGACTGTGCCTGCGTGTGACAGCCACACGACTTTAGCCACACGCAGCGAGACTAATGATGACTGCAATGCCGTCATGTATTTCAACATTTAATTATGTAAACAATACCACATTTGCAAACTCACAAAACATTTCCTACACTTTATTACACGTTGGCAATTTCTGGTAAAAAGGATTGGAAAAAAATTAAAAATATATGCTTGGTCTAATTTATTTGCGTTAACTCAAAAGATAACCATATGTGTTGAAGACACCGGCTATCTACTTCTTACATATATCTAGTACGAAATGAAAGTGTAGAAGTATCATCTTATCACGTCAGTGACTCAAATCCTTTTCGATATAGGTTTGTTTACGAAGACAAACTATCACAAGCTTTATATAACACTCCGTTTACAAACATCCATTAGAGGAATATATAAGTGAAAGTGAATTGCTATTATGTGCCCAGTACGTAAAGACGGCTGGTAAATTTGATTTTCGCCGCCAAAAAAAAAAGATTTAAATGAAGCAAATTATTTTGTAGTCTCTCACAAAACTATCCTTCTACATTCAGGCATTTAGAATTCAGTTCCATTCAGCAATTCTTCCTGAGCTGATAAAATCACAACAGTACCTGTCTCTACAATAGCTCATAGGCCTACAATACTATTCCCATGAACGATTGAACCGCCCTGTAATTAACATTTTAATTTACAAAATATTTATGCTGCTCCTCAAATTTTTAACCTTCGGAGACTGAGCAAATGTACACTTTAGAGTACTAAAGGAGTATATGTGACCCCATTTCCTTTTGTTTTTTATTATTATTTTCACTTTAAATTGATTCTAAAACTTTTTCCTCAATATTTAAGTATTGTCATTTGCATTATGTTAATAATTAGTTACAAGGCTGCGTTTAAACTTACATTTATTAATTTTTTGGAAATTAATTTTTACACATACAACATTTATTATTTCAACGTAATCTCTGTTGAAAAATACTATAATTATTCATATAGCACATTTGTGTGAAGTCACGATAATAAGTACCAATAAATGTAACAACAATATCTATGTGATGTATTGAAAAACAACGCAACTACAAGTTATAACATTTAAACCGTCTCTCAACGATTCGTTCAGAAAAAGTATAGAACGATTCACTGATGTATGATAGGGGTGCATTTTGGACCCCATGGCGAGAAAAATGTATTTCCAGAAAAATAATTATTAAATACTCAACGCATTTTCGATATATTAGGGAAAAATATCCAGCCAGAAAAAACTGTCATACAGATAGTAACAATAACTGAAACAAATGTCAAAAACATGAGCTAGGGTACCAACTGTACCCACTTAGACCTCCGAGGGTAAATAATAATAATAATTTAATTTCGAATGTTAAAACGATTTACTTTTAACATGTTTAACATCAGAGCCCCTTACTCTGTGCAGGTTTTCCTGGTTTTTCGACTTCCCGGAAGCTCCGGATTTCGTTTCACTCTTGGGGAGTCTTCACGGAAGTCAATTGAAGAATGGAAGATTTGTATGGAACACAAATAAATTTCGTAATATTGTATTCGTAATTTTTTTTTAAAATTATTTATTTAAGGTCGCCTTATAAACAGTTAGGTCACTGGCGACAACAGTTACAAAAGTACAGTATTTACAAATTCACATATTAGTTACGCATTTTCATGGGATACACATTTACAAATCCTAAATCTAGATGTTATACATATATCTAGATGTTAGACAATGTATAGTCATTAGCTAAATCCTACTTAGCATATTAAATTTGGTGAGGATTCTATAAGTTTCTTTTGACCGGGATAATATTGAATATAAGTAGAGATTATTATTGATGTTAAGGTTTGTTCTCACAGTCGCCATCAGGTGGCAGTCAACTATAATATGCTTCGTGGAAACTGGGAATCCGCAATTTAGGCAAGGATCAGGAGTAGCCCTTTTAATTAGGTAGCTGTAACTGCGTTTAAAATATCCTGAAAAGAGTCTGGTTACCACTTGATGTCTTCTGCTATTCATAAAAGGATACACGATGGTGTGCAGATCTACCTAGTACAACTCGTTGAATCGCCCATTGGCGAGTTGTTGTCGGGGTTTTTCGGAGCAAAAGAAAAATAGTTGGTAATTTAACGGACTTAATTAAAAAATAATTACAATTTTTCACACCACATCACAATTATTATTGTACTCATCATATCCCTCTCCCTCTCCAGGAAAGCTATTTAATTTATCCGAACATAATTAAGTTTCTTATGAAACATTTTGTTTAATATAATTGTTTACCCATAAAGTTCATTGAGAGCATTATTTTCCTGGAGTTCACATACGGATGTTATTCGTCTGACTTGCGAATACAAATTTTCTTCTGTACGAAGGTTCTCCCGTTTACTGATTTTTGGTTTGTGTGACCTCCTGTAGGAAAAATTAAACAAGTAACTATCCGAGTGAATAGAAGGAAGTAGACACAGTTGTAATGATCGAATTTCGTAATCATACAGTGTAGGGATGGGTCGATACCACATTTTCTCGATACCGTTACCTGTCTGAAAGCTTCGATACTCACTCAACACTTGATACCGTACTACATTTAAGACTCAACAACAAAAATGGTTTAAATTGTGGGAATTCTCATTTGGTGTTTTTGAGGTTCTTATAAGAAGACTAAGTTGACGAAGATGACCTCTTTTATTTCTTCTCAAAAATGGTTTAATCAGAAATGCAAGGATATATTTCCTTCTTCATACATACATGGATTTACTATTTTAATAATTAAAACTATTGAGGTAAACAAACATTTTAAAATTTTTAAAGATTCTTATTAAGGAAAATGAACATTCGCACTCTTTCTGGGTCCATTTTATTCCTTTTTGTGTTACACATCAATCCAGTTTTACTAAAAAGTCTCTTCGAAAACACTGTAGCTGGTGGAATGCAAAAGTATCAAACAGCACTTTTTCTTAAATTGGGGAGACTCACTTTGTTTTTCCAGTAAGCTAGTACATTTGCATCAAGAGGAAGCAGGTCCTCGCTTAAATACACATTTAATTCATCCTCTTGTGTTGGGGTTTCGTGTACACAGCATGCTGTTTCGTGGTCTCTCTTTAAAATATTCCTATAAAGACACCACATGCCATCCACTTTCCGGGATTCAGTAGTTGAGGATGCCTATAAACTAAATTAAATGTATTAAAATTTTGAACAATAAATGCATGTCTTTAATTTGAAATTAATCTTGCAGATACTAATAATGAGTTATTCGGAATTATATAGAGTGACTTTAATTTTTTTAAACTATTGAAATATCGGAGAATTAAAATCGTGAAGAAAATATAGGGTCGTTTAAAATTAAAATTATAAATCAGAAACTCATACCTCTTCATCTTAAACCACTGATTCTGCTTCCTGACTTACAAGACCCAATAATCTCTTTCGGGTAGTCTCGAACGCAGCACTCTCGCGGAATAGTCGACCTTTCAGTCTAGGTTCCAACAATGTAGCAATTGAACATATTTCATATAGTTCTATATCTATGAATCTTGCTTTCAAAGATTCTTTCTCGCAGTAGCAAGTACTGAATCAACTTCATTTGGCTTTTGTCATTCACAAATTATACTATTTACAATAGGAATAACTTCACATGCTGACACATTAGGCGAACTGATCGTTAGTGTTGCTTCGTCAAAAATATTTAGTCTTAATGAGTTGATCAGTAAGTTCCCACTGCTCAGTTGAAAGATGAACTGGCAATTTTAAGTCGGCAGAAGCATAAACAATAGCCTTCTTCTGTTCTTGAAGTCTTTAGAGAGTGTGGAGAGTTGAGTTCCATCGCGTCGGCTCGTCTTGAAATTAACGATGTGGAGGTACAGAAAGATGTTTTTGGGCTCCTTTCAGCACTTTGGTGGATTTAGAGGAATGTTTGAAACTACCCACAAGTTTTCGGCACAAAGCAGTAATTTTCTGATTTTTAATATTGCTCAACAGTCCCTCTTTTCACGACGAGTTACAAAGTATGAGCTAAAAATGAAATATGCGGAAAATGTGCTTGAATCATTGCTCTTACTACATTACGAACATTGTCGTGAGTTACGGCTACTAACTTATCTTGCAGACTCCATAATTTCAAAGTGTTTCGAAGAAAATTTGCAATATCTGCTTCTGTGTGACTGATTTCTTCAAAAGATATTACTTCGATGCAGATATGATGAGTTTGAAAATCTTTGTCTATAAAATGCACTGTAATAATCATATAATCATCACAGGCTGTTGAAGTCCATAAATCAGTGGTGATTGAAACCCTCTCGGCTTCCTGGATTTGATCTCTGACCTTGTTCTCCACTTCTTCGAATAACTGTGGGACATAGTGATTTGTCAAATATTTTCTTGTGGGCATGGTGTATCTAGGTTCAAGATGTTAAATTTTGTCTAACATACTGAACGGTGATTATCTTTGCATATCATGTAAGCAATTTTTCTTTTTATTGCTTAGCACGGTTGTCTCCTGGTTTAAATTTGCTTTTTGTGTCCAAAAAATCAACGAGTGTTGGTTGATTTGTATTGAAACTTGAAGATCTTGAGAGGACTGGCCAAGGGTCATTAACTTCTACCACTTCACTCGCACGATCTGCGTCGTTTTCCAACTTCCCGTTCAGCATTAGTTGGCTTGGCCCTCTTGTGTTCGGTGGAGCTGAATACTACCCGGTGTATCAATGTAACATGTTTGTTTCAATTACTAGTATTGTGTGATTTTCCACCACGCGAAAATGTTTTTTTATATATTCTACAAAAAGCACGATTGTCATCATTCGAGTTCACTTCAAAATAATTTCACACTTCACTCATTTTGTAAATGAATACACAAATCTAGTCGTCTTCCGTCACTTTAAAAAGCAGAACTGAACTGAACTCACGAGCTCCGTCAAATGCGTCCACGGGGGCCTTAAGAAAGGCAGTATCCCCGAAAGAAAGGCTGTCATCGAGCACATTGCTTATCGTGCCTGTCGCTACTAGATTGCCTGGGTGCCTACAAGCAAGAGTTGCCTAATGCTAAATTGGTCGCGTATTGCAGACTATCTCAAGAGATGATTACAGGCGCTAGGCGATAATCAACGGGACACGGCGCCCGGACGCTGCAACGTTGGCAAATTTCAACGACTGTAAGTGAATCCGAACAGACGGGTACTTCCTTGTTGTTGACAGAAGAAATATAGGAGAGAGAATAATGTTAAGAAATTATTCTGCAAAATCAGAAGAGATAGGGATTGGCATAAAAAATTAAAAGTAACGAAAAAGTATCGAGTAATTTTCCAAAAGTATCGATGGCTATTAATACCACATGAGTATCCAGGGTATCGAGATATCGAAGGTATCGAGGACAAATCCCTAATAAATTGTCCTAGGATGGTAATTTATGGGGAATGTCACTACCCACGTAAAGAGCGAACGCGAAGTTGCAAGAAGATGCCACGTCACTGATAGCCGAGTTAGTTTCCTCGCGTGACGAGCCAACACAGTGGCAGTCCGCATCGGCGCTGACGAGCGTCGCTGGCCGCCTGTTGTCGGTTCGATCAGGCGATACGCTGCACAGCGTGCGCGCCGCCAAATGATCGTCGGTTGTTGCCCTGAAATCTTGAAATAGGGTATGTAGAATTTGTCTAAAATGTGAGTAGTTTAGGCAGAAATTTCTGTGAAATATAGGTAACATTTAAACAATAATTTTCTGAAAAAGACTTCAAGTTTTTCTTAGATTTTTCGCTCGTATGTAGCAACCGATCAGAGAAGCTGGCCGCCAAAATTCTCTTACAGACGCGACTGAATTCTGCGTCGCTGTCTGTCTGAATTCTGAATTCGTAATATCGCTATAGTCGAAACCTAGGACGTCTCGATCATTACAGATTCTACATACGTTTTTGCCCTGATTCACCTCTCCCGGTGCAAATGGCGAGCCTACGTATCTTTCATTATCTTGAGAGTTTCATAAATATTCGTCTTCCGTCTACTTACCCATTTGTGATAATGCAAAACGCAGCGAAAACTATAATTTCCAAAAATTACAAACAATTAGCATTTCGAAAGTGGAACATTGATGATGGTTTTTTTTAAATCTGCCCTTAAAAATATACCTTCAAAAAAAGGCAGACACAATTTATTTTTAAACATTTTATTTTTAATTCGTTAAAATATGGTGCGTTTTCGTTGAACTCTCTCAATTTTTCAAAATAAATTATAATGCGAGAAAGTATGCGCTGTTGTAACCCCACTGGTTTTTGATTGCTTTGATTTATTTTTTAACGAACTCCGTCTAGTGTATTTGAGCTCCTCTTTTTCGCTTGCTTCACAATAGAATAGTATTAAATGAAACAGTGTGCTACATCACATACTTTAGCGCTTTATTTATAACTTAGCCAAATTTTAAAAGTTCATTGTTACAAAAAATTAAAAACCAATAATTAAGCGCCTCTGCTCTAACCGAGGAAATATTTGCAGGCAGTTATGAAAAATTTTATTTTCAAAACTGTCTTTATTTCACGCAAGATTACTAAAACTATTCATATTTTGAAAAAAGTCTGCATGACCTCGTTTTAAGATTAAATTTTGAAAAGAAAATTCCATGCAAAAGAAATATCTCTATCTAAATATTGTGTTTGAATGAAGACCCTGAAACAAATTTACACAGACACACATTTTGTCTTTTCAAAATTCGCAGTATTCAACAAAACCAAATATCTGTCATTTTTAAAAGGTTACTTTTCCCTATTGGTAAAAAGTCCAAACATTAAACCAGTTCTTAGAAAATTTTCAAAATATGCTTGAGAATTAAGTAAAGTACTCCAAAGTTAAAATATTCATTTAAAATTCAAGGGACTACGACATCAACCAGATCGGTCATGGGAATTTTCAATTTTTGTGAAAATCCTGCACACCGGTTTAGCCGTCAGCGTTGTTCACAGACCGACTGACAGGCAAATGAACGGAGGAACAAACAGACAGATGGATTGCCGAAAACTAACTTTTTGATATCACAGATTTTCTCTGTATCATTTCATTACTTCTCTGCATCATTACTTTATCTATTATGCCGGCACCGTAGCAGACGTAACTAACAGGTTAAACTCTGAAGTTTCCACCAAATATAATTATTACAAAAGACTCTCTCATTAACAAGCAATTTAATTTAAAACATGTAAAAATCAATCGTGTATGAAAGTAAATGACGAATCACTAAAAATATACTCGTAAAATTATTATAATATGCTCACACTTAGTTACTTTTATTCGCAGTAGTGGTACTGAAACTCTTGTAGTATTGCCACAAATTTTCACATTTATTGAATGTGCACATGTGAAAGGAAGCTAGAATGAGAAAATTTAACTGTCATGTCAAAAATGTAATAGCATTCGTTCATTCATTACAGGAATATATATCTTAATTTTTTTAAAGAAATGTATAAGTTGTAACACTTTTGAATGGAAGTTGGCAACAAAAACAAAAGATTTTAGCGGGCCTTGTTTCTACCAACATCTGTTTGCGTCAATAAGATTTTCTGAAACGCATGCTTTGTGACCATTGTGATAATTTCTAAAATTCGTATGATGTTGGCTTGTATTTGATCTCTAAAATCTTGTGCATCTACTTTTAGTTAGTTACTTAAATAGTTGATGTTACTGGTTCTTTTCACAATTATTTAGACAATTGTAATTTTTTTTTGTAATTGATAGTGGTTATTTTGAGACAGTGCATTTTTTTAGTTATAAAATTTTTTTTACATTATTTTGAAAAGTCTATAGTTATTTGAAGTTATTTAATTGGCTAATCGGGAGAATAGCTACCCCCTATGCCAAGGCTACATTAAGTCACATATGTTTCTAAGCAATTGTTTTTCTCCATTCGTTTGTTTCATTTAATGGAAGTGATTTGGTTTATGCATTCTTCTCCACATATATCGATAAAGGTAAGTTTGATAAGTAAGTGAGTGTTCCTTTAAAATAAATTCTCTTAAACGTGAGGGAGGTATATAAAACAACGTGAGCGCCGAAGCGACAGCGGAGGCGCGAACCAGGTCTCGAGAGCGAGGGCCGGAAGGCCTCGCGAACGTAGCACGTTGGATCCAGTCGGTAGCGACGTGCGGTAGCACGTCGCGGACCACTTGGTGAAAAAAATGCGTTGGTTAAAGAATTGTGTGGGTTATAAAATTAACTTTGTAGCGTGAAAATTAGGAATAATCAGTTCACTTAATGAAAGTACGTTGCTACAGAGATTTATACGTACAGGAGGCTTTGGAGCAGGGGGGTAGCTATTCTCCCGATCTACCATTTAATTAATATGTATTGCATTTAATTAGCGATTCATTTTTATAATAGTTTTACTATCAAATAGTTACTAGTATTTGGTACAAATTATATAAATAGCTGTGGCCAAGTTCATGAACTCACACTGTACAAATTCACAACCTTACAAGATTACCAACGTGAAGAATTTGTTGCAAAAGGCTATAATTATTTTTTATATTAGTTTATGAAAAGAAGCAGAAGAGAGTAAAATGCTTCTAAGTCACATTTGTTATTGCAAATAATGAATTACCTGCTGACAGGCGAGTTATTTTAAGTACACTATATTGACTAAAATATTTGTAGTTTGTTATTTCTGTTCCTTGTTACCGTTTTATGTATGTGTTGCGAACAAATATTAATCTTTTCGGTGACAACCAACACGTGGAGTCAGTATGTTACTCATAATGGAGAGAATAATTTTGGGTTGTTGGAATAAAGATATTAAAAAATTTACTGAACTACCAGAAGTATTAATTGAAGTACAAGATAATAACGAGGAAGATGAAATAACAAGAAATAGATAATCCGCAATAGAGATTCATCTTTGTTACAATCAATTTCTTACACACATGTTTGATTATTATACATTATAGTTTAATTTAATCAATGCTCCTTCCTAAGGTCACATGTCAATTGTTGAATTTATTCTTTCATAAAATTGTGTTTTTCAGACACTTTATTTTGAAATCTTTATTTTTTGGGTATATTTCTTTTACTGGAAAGAGAAAAAAATTAAGGTATAACTTTCTCTCTACGTTTCTTTGGGATTCAGAATGACATCTTCGTTATTTTATCATGATGATCACTATCTCCATCAGCTCTTTCTGGTTCAATTTATCTAATTAAATTTATTTTATCTTAAAATTAAAACTGTGTTTCGTATTTCTATCGTGTCTGTAATAAGTATATAATTAGTTTGTCTGAATAAATTGAAAAAAAGTAGGGAATTGCCTTTCTTATTCATCTCTTGGTGTTTCAGAATTGGAAGAAATTATTTTATTTTTTTAAAGGATTTTGCAGCTTTCTCTTTCGATAATTCAGTTTTATTTGCAATAAATTAATTGCTTTAGCCTATTAATGTGTTAAAAAATAATTATTTTATATCAAATAAATTTTAATTAAAAATAATTATTTTCAATAGTTGAAAGACCTATTGGGATAATTTATTTTACAGTGAAACCAGGTTTGATACATTTGAACAAACTGGTAAATTACAGTTGATAGTTATTCAAAACTATATTAGTTTTCAATCAAGCTCTCATATATTTAAATCAATCTGATATTCTTAGAATGTCACTTTTTTTTAATTTTTAAATTGTGTAGTATATATGTATGTATGTTGATGCTTTTCATAATAGTTGAAATAGTTACCAATTTTAAATTATTCTTGTTTTTGTAGTTTTTTTCTGGTCGTTTAAAAACATATTGTAACCATTGATGGTACCTGAAGAGGGAAAACACTGTTTAAAAAACAACATGAACTAATAAATATAAAAACCAAGCACTGATAAATTTAAAAAAACCTTCCGATTATTCATGACATAACATGACATTTTCAGGTACGTATTTTTTACTACAAGATAATTATACTTATGTATACATACAATTTGTAGCGAATTGATCTCTTACGAAGAGTAATGTATTATTCCCTTCACTTCAAACCTAACAAATTGAAGAGAATGGGAAAAAAAGGATTCGTGAATGAATTACACAGTGCAATTTATTCCGAATATCTGTCCTTTTGAATCTCCGGGTCGGATTGAAACCCTTGGGTTCAGAAGTTGGCGGCAGTGGCATGTAGCCCTCAACGCCACCATATTAGACATTGTGGTCTGTTGGGTTGCCTCAAGAGTATACTATGCATACGATATACAAGTATATCTTCTCATTTTGTTGCATAACCGCATTGTTGTGTGGTGCTCTCGTTCCGGTATTTTGTTGGAGGATATTGTTAGGACGTAACCAGGGAGTTAATCACTTGTATGGTTTTCAGAAAGGACTATGAACATCGCAAAGCTGCATCCGTCAAAGAAAATGCATTTGTGAGTCTTGGAATGAACAGATCCTTTCATCGCAAGATTGGATAGCAGGTTCAGAATGCCCCTATCGTTAGTGAAAGACCGTGCGCCAGTATTCTAAAAAGTAAGCACATACGATTATCATTTCATATGCATGAGCATTCACATGCATACATGATCCTACTACACTAAACGAAACACATATGAATGCTGCGCCACATTGTACGAAGATAAAAATTCGAAACTCCTGTGGGTTTTCACCTGAAAACTGGACTAAATAATGTTTCGTGGTATAAATAAAAATATTGAATAAAACATTACGAGGTAAAATCACAATATTTGAACATTATTTGACACGTTAGGTTCTCACAGCTAGATATGAATATACAGCACGTTCCCCTGAGCTTGTGAACTGATATAGTGATAAAAATAACACGTGGCATCTAATATAAAAAAAAAAACAGGAGACTTACTTCAAGTAACTTTATGTTTTGCTCCTGCATTCACATCTACATGAACATCCGTATCATATCCATACGACATTCTAAATTGATAAAAAAGACAGCAGGAATAACACAGGAATGATTTTTCAAAGGGATATGCTGAAGGTTTTACGCATTTTTTCCTCACAGCTCGGTGAACACATAAGATATTGCAGAACTATTGAACTAACAACGAGAAACGATTAAAACAGAATGGATCTTGGATGTTACTTTAAGATAAAATATGATGAATTACGCTTATCTTATTAAAGTGGCATGTACACATATAGAACATTCGCAACTTGAGGGCAAATTAACTGATAAAAGAGTACTTAGAACTACTGGAAAAATTTATATGACCCATTCAAGGTAAAATCCATTCCAGGTAAGATTTGCGCGTTTCCCAACAGCCCGAAGTACCTTCTAGGACATGAGATTGTGACGTAATCTACCGATAAAAGTGATCACCATTGCGTAAACGTTGATATGATCAATTTCTACCTAAAATTCTAAAGGTTTTGCAGACTGGCTCCTATATTCTCAACTGAACAAATGATATATGTGATACGTGGCAGAAATGGAATGTTTGCAATTTATCATTTTGGCAAATATGTCGAAAGTATTGCGTTTTCTCCTCAAGTTAGATGTACTCATGAAGAACAGTTGCCTGCGAATTAGTCCATTTCCATTAACACACGTATATACTAGTATTTTTTTAAAAATTTCTCTTTTTCGGATCCCCATAAATGTAAACTTACATAATTTTTGCATATGTTTCAAGACCGCTTTTCTGCACATTAGTGATTCTATGGTTGTTTTATTTTTTCACCGTGCAAAGGAATTTCGTAAGAAGAAAAGTTGTCATCGTGCGACGGAAAACTGCGACTGATTTTTTTACGATAACCAATTTATGGATAATGTACTGATGTACTTTTGCACCTTCTCTATTATGAGGCCGAACCTCGTAAAGAACAATAACATATCCTTGTGAGCAAATTTAATACTGTATATGATACTTACCATGAATGGAAAAATTTGGTAGGAACTATTGCAAAGAATTTGTGGGTAGTGCGCAGTGTTGTCACTGTTTTGCTGCTTTAATCCTTACGCATGTTATTTCAGAGATAATTCTTTTTGCTTGTGCTGACATTTCAGGACATTGCTATTCAAGGTAAGTAACCAAGACTTTTGGTAAACTTTCAGAGCCAAATACATATAAAATCATTTCAAAGGTGGAGAAAAAAAACGGTTGTGAATAACTAACTTCGCAAGAACTGATAAACTTCGCAAGAACTGATAAACTTCGCAAGAACGTTTTAGGACGACGCTTTTCAAGGTATGTAGAAGAGAGATTTGAAAGTTTTTCAGGGCCAAAGGCATATTAGATCATTTCCACGGCCACAAAATACATCACTTGTGAAATGTTCAAGAACTGATAAACTTCGCAAGAACGTTTTAGGACGACGTTTAGAAAGTAAGTAAATAAGAGTTTTGATACTTTTCAGGACCAATTGCATATTGAGTCATTTCTACGCTCAAAAAAACATATCCATTTTGGATTGTTGACCTGAAGAATACTTGGCAAGATTAGACTTTTTTTAACGACGTACACAAGGTAAGTAGAGTAGCTTTGATCGTTTTTCAGGGCCGAATGCATATTGAGTCATTTCCACGGTCAAACAAAATATCCCCTTTGGGTTGTTGACCTTAAGAATACTTGACAAGAAAAGACTTACTTTGGACGACGTTTACAAGGTAAGTAGAGAAGAGTTTTAACTGTTTTTCAGGGCCGAATGAATATTGAGTCATTTCCACGGTCAAAAAAAATATCCCTTTTGGGTTGTTGACCTAAGAATACTTGGCGAGAAAAGACTTATTTTGAACGACGTTTACAAGGTAAGTAGAGGAGGCTATTGATCGTTTTTCAGGGCCGAATGCATATTGAGTCATTTCCACGGTCAAAAAATATCCCTTTTGGGTTGTTGACCTGAAGAATACTTGGCAAAAAAACTTATTTTGGACGACGTTTACAAGGTAAGTAAAGAAGGGTTTTGATCGTTTTTCAGGGACAAATGCATATTGAGTCATTTCCACGGTCAAAAAAATATCCCTTTTGGGTTGTTGACCTTAAGAATACTTGGCAAGAAAAGACTTATTTTGGACGACATATACAAGGTAAGTAGAGGAGGCTATTGATCGTTTTCAGGGCCAATTGCATATTGAGTCATTTCCACGCTAAAAAAATGTCCCTTTTGGGTTGTTGACCCAAAGAATATTTGCGAGAAAAGACTTATTTTGGACGACGTTTACAAGGTAAGTAGAGAGGGTTTTGATCGTTTTTCAGGGCCGAATGCATATTGAGTCATTTCCACGGTCAAAAAAAATATCCCTTTTGGGTTGTTGACCTGAAGAATACTTGGCAAACAAAGACTTATTTTGGACGACATATACAAGGTAAGTAGAGAAGGCTATTGATCGTTTTCAGGGCCAATTGCATATTGAGTCATTTCCCGCTCAAAAAATGTCCCTTTTGGGTTGTTGACCCAAAGAATACTTGGCGAGAAAAGACTTATTTAGGATGACGTTTACAAGGTAAGTAGAGGAAGGCTTTGACCTTTTTTCAGGGCCGAATGATATTGAGTCATTTCCACGGTCAAAAAAATATCCCCTTTGGGTTGTTGACCTGAAGAATACTTGGCAAGAAAAGACTTATTTTGGACGACGTTTACAAGGTAAGTAGATGAGGGTTTTGACCGTTTTTCAGGGCCGAATGAATAATGAGTCATTTCCAGGTCAAAAAAATATCCCTTTGGGTTGCTGACCTGAAGACTACTAGGCAAGAAAAGACTTATTTTGGACGATGTTTACAAGGTAAGTAAAGAAGGGTTTAGATCGTTTTCGGGGAAATATGCATATTGAGTCATTTCCACGGTCAAACAAAATATTCCTTTTGGGTTGTTGACCCAAAGAAGACTTGCCGAGAAAAGACTTATTTTGGACGACGTTTACAAGGTAAGGACAGGAAAATGTTGATCGTCTTTCAGGGCCGAATGCATATTGAGTTCTTTTCACGATCAAAAAAAAAACCCTTATGGGTTGTTGACCTGAAGAATACTTGGCAAGGAGACATTTTGGACGACTTTGCAAGGTAAATAGAGGAGGGTTTTGATCGTTTTTCATGGCCGAATGCAAAATGAGTCATTTCAACGGTCAAAAAAAATATCCCTTTTGGGTTCTTGACCTAAAGAATACTTGGCAAGAAAAGACTTATTTTGGACGACGTTTACAATGTAAGTGGAGGAGGGTTTGGATGTTTTTTCAGGGCCGAATGCATATTGAGTCATTTCCACGGTCAAAAAATATCCCTTTTGGGTTGTTGATCTAAAAATTACTTGGCAAGAAAATACTTATTTAGGACGACGTTTACAAGGTAAGTAGAGGAGGATTTTGATCGTTTTTCAGGGCCGAATGCATATTGAGTCATTTCCACGGTAAAAAAAATATCCCTTTGGGTTGTTGACTGAAGAATACTTGGCAAGGAAAGACTTATTTTGAACGATGTTTACAAGGTAAGTAGAGAAGGGTATTGATCTTTTGCAGGGCCGAATGCATAATGAGTCATTTCCACGGTCAAAAATATCCTTTTTTGGTTGTTGACCTAAAGAGTACTGGCCGAGGAAAGACTTATTTTGGACGACGCACAGTGTGTAATTTGGCAATCTAGGGGGTCTTTATTCAGAACTACAAAAGTATGGATTGGTTACTGTTCTAGTAACATATATTGAAAATAAATTAAAATTCTAATACATGGAAGAAGTTTTGTTAAGATATTTTTACTACATTAATTTTGTTTTCAATAAAAAAATCGCGCATTTCACGGCCTGACACAGAAAGACGCCAATAAAACTTAAAATAATGTATATACAGTAAATAAATGTAACTAATTGTTTTGAATATTAATTTTTAATATTTTAAGAAGAAAATAAAAATATAAATTAGCCACTATGGAAACAAATTAAAAAATTAGTGTAGAAGAGAATTATTGCATGCGAGTACTATGTTCAGTCGCCATCCGATGAATCCCCGGATGAGGTGATGCCATGCACTTCTTCAGGGTCTTTTTGATCAATGTCTAGCAAATTAACAATATATTGATTGTATTTCTTCTTTTTTGGTTTTTTGGAGATCCCAGTAACTTGCAATATATGGTTCCGATGTAATGAGAAGCCTGTTCATGAGATCAGTGTTTGTGTCTTTTCTTGATGTTTTGCTTGTAAATAGTTCCCTGAACTTCCTGTTGTCTTTATTTCTTGCCTCCAGAGCTTCTTCAGATAGCTGTCCAATAGGTAGTAATGCAACTATCAACTATGTCGCTTCCATGGAAGAGAATCTTATGTAGAGTTCAGGCATGCGATACCACTGGTAATATTGGAGATATAGGTCTCGTGTGACATAAATAAGTTTTTGAAAAGTATTGAAATTGATTTTTTCACCACTAAACAGTGGTGAAAAAATCAACTTCAATACTTTTCAAAAATTTGTAGAGGTATCTCAGCCAATATTTCTGCCACTTTCACTCCTCCTGGATAGCACATGACTTTTCTTCCTTAACTCTGTAATACGGTGGATATAATTTACAATTTGTTTTTTCGGCTTGCTCTCGTATTCGTAAGTATTGCCGAGTAGACAAATTCGTACTCACCATTTCAGAGTGCTTGTTCTGGAGAGAGTCAAGATGGTTCCTGATGCAACGATCTTCGAACTTTCTTAATTTTTGTGCCTCTATTAGGAGAAGCAAGTACAAGTTCCTTCACTATGTTCGAAGAATCTCTTTTCCCTTCATTCCTTAATTTCATTCCGGTAGCTGTTCCCAATTCTTCTGTGGACAAACATTAGAGCTGTTTTACTTTCCGTCCTTTAGCTCTAGGGTCACACGAACTAAATGGCTTAACTGGACGGCCAACACCCCTAGTAGTATCATCTAATTGTGATGTACTTGGAGAAATTGTCGATAAATATTGAAAATTTGATGTCTTCCTGCAGCCACGATGAGTAATTTTCTAGAAAACCTTTTCACGTTTTTCCATTTTCTGAGATAAACTGACAAAAAAATTTAATTTGAATTTTTTGGGCATATTGAAGTGTCGGTAATAGTTTTCTCACCTAATTCGTGTAAAACATACGATAGCACGGCGTCATACCTTGTTTCCGGGGAGCTTTCACACCAGACATGAAATAGCGTCCTCCGTGAAATCAAGCGCTCCACTGAAAAAAAAAATTAAAAACTCTTGAGTGCGCAAGTATGCGCAGCTGATCTTTTATTATTCACATAGCCAAATGAATAAGGTTTAATACCTACATAGTCACAAACGTCAACTCCTGTAAACTCTGTATTAAAAGTCTATATATATTTGTAAAATGGCGCGTAAGTAGAACTAAAATTACTTACTTTTTCAAAAGACCTCCACGAGCAATCGCAGACACTTTTTGCTTACCTTTAAACACCAATAAAAAGAAGAAACACCCAAAAACACAATTATTTAATCACTACCTCTCTCTGAGTAGAAGTCGTTGAGCACTGGTCTCCAACACGAGATGTACTGAAATGCGACTGATAGAGCCGCTCGGTGTCAGTGCGAGATCGTGCAAGTTTTAACTTGTTCTACTGCCGCCTCAAGCGAAGCACAAGAAAAACAATACCCAATTCATACACTATTGACATTATAAAATCAAACAAAAACCCAACTTCATTCATTTAAGTATTTTGGAAAATTGAATTATGTCCACCTAGATGGCCGAAATTACACACCGTGCGACGTTTACAAGGTAAGAAGTGAAAGGTTTTGATCGTTTTTCAGGGCGGAATGCATATTAAGTAATTTCTACGGTAAAAAAATTTCCCCTTTGGGTTATTGACCTAAAGAATACATGGCAAGAAAAGACTCATTTTGGACGACGTTTACAAGGCAAGTGGAGGATAGTTTGGATGTTTTTCAGGGCCGAATGCATATTGAGTCATTGCAGGAAAAAAAATATCCCTTTTGGGTTGTTGACCTGAAGAATACTTGGCAAGAAAAGTCTTATTTTGGACGACGTTTACAAGGTAAGTAGAGCACAGCTTTGTCTGTTTTCATGGCCGCCTGCCGATTGAGTCAATTCCACGGTCAAGAAATAATTGTCATCGTGCGACGGAGAACTGCGATAGTTTTTATTTACGATAACCAGTTTATGGATAATTTAGTGATGGTGGTTTGCATCTTCTTTATTATGAGGCCGATCTATGTAAAGAAAAATAACATTTCTTTGTAAGCATATGTAAAACTGAAAATGTTACTAATTATAAATGGATATTTTTGTATGACCTATTGCAAAGTGTTTGTGGATTTTGGGCGGAGTTGTCACTGTTTTGGTGCTTTTCTCCTTGCGCATTCGTTTTCAGAGAACATTCTTTTTGCTTGTGTTGTATTTTACTGACACATGTGAAATTTGGCATCAAAGTAATATTTTGAGCTATTTTTTTAATGCAATACGTGGAGATTTTATTTCCGTATTTTCCATTTTTTCTGCAGGATGTACACTAATAAGAAAACTCACAACGGTTTATAGGTTAAGCTACTGTACTACGTGATATTAATAGAAATGTTTGATGAATCTTGTCTTGGTAAATTGTTGCTTTTGTAAAACGAATTTTTCCTCTTTACCTGTGGATGACTCGGGAGGATACCTGGTAACCAATTATTGCATGATGTATCTGAATGTCCGGGAGACCCAACGTCTTAAACACAGATGCCAATGTTTGGACCGCCATGCTTCTTAAGGGCGAATTGCCAAGCATCGCAATTGCATCAATGGAATTCGTTTCGTCATCTGCGACAAAACACAATGCTAACAGTTTTTTTAATTTTTCTCTTCATATGTATATATACACATAGAGAATATTCACAAGAGTTTGTGTGATGTGTGATATGTGCAATGAAATGTAATATTTGACATGAATTGAAATACGAACGAATTTTCTCAGCAAAATAGTTCCTGCACTGCTACTTCCCTTCTTACATCATATCCAATTGCACAAGGATGTACTAACCTACTGAATACGAGATTTTGGTTAAATTACATTACTCTCTGTATGTCAATATATGGTGGTCTGGGATGTTCTTTCTTTATATATGATACCTCTCTAATAACAATCCCATTATATTTTGAACTGATCTGTAGAGAAATGTGATACTTGGCATGAAATGACATTTTTGGATGTTACTTTCAAGGTATAAAAACAAGGTTTTGCACTTTCTCCCAAAATGTGAATGTAGTTATTATTATTTGTATTAGCTATTGGACTGAAAATATATAATGCTAGGCAATAATGGAAATTTTTGGATTAACGTTTTTTTCGGCTAAGATGCTGACGGTTTTGGGCGCACTCAGCAGAATTTATAGCATTTGCATGACCTTTTATCCCGATGTATTGATAAATATTTATTTCACAGGAGTGAAAATTCTTGGATGACCCTTTCATGATAAAATACCGACTGAATTCTTTCTTCTTTCGTTAGAGCTCAATATTCACTTATGGAACATTCAATGCAATTCCGGATTAATGAACTTATAAATATGAATGTGAGGATAAATGGAAACTTTTGATGAACACTTTCAAGGCAATGCCGACCGTTTTCAGATGTGTATGCACATGGAAGATTTGGTTTGGCTTTTGGATTGCTTTACTGCTTCGTAAATGTGATCCTTTGCACTGATTCAAAGAGAACATTCGAGAAGGTTGAAATTTGGCATGATAAGACATTTTTGGATGCCCTATTTAAAGGTGAAATACTGGACCGCGTTCTCCGCAGCAGAAAATAAACATAGAGATGACTCACATGAATATTTACTTGTAGAAAGAGACACTGGAAAACATGAAACCTGAATAACTGAAGAACGTCGTGAATGAAGAAATTGGTGAACCGATTTTCAGGTAAGACCGTAACTATTTTCTCCTTATCTCATATCCAATAGAAGTACACGTACAGAATAGTCTCACTTGCTTCATGGCCGAACTAAAATAAAAATAGTCCTTCGCATGTATATAATTTTGGATACTCGAATTCAAGGAATTATGACAATGGTTTTGCGTTTTCTCCTGTTTTTACAGAAAACATAACTACTTTTAATATTGTTTTTTTTTTACTGAACATACTAATTTTTTTTTTTTAATATTTATGAACTGATCTTGTGATCAATGTGATACTGGTATGGATTGGACTTTTGTATTACCTAGATACAATTTTGCATAATGTTATATTTGTGGTTTGCACGAGTTCAAGAAAAGTTCGTCGATTGTTTTTCTTTCCAACACATCAAAACAGTTTTAATCTTTTTAAACAATAAATTTTAAATATGTAAAATGTTGACCGTTTTGAGCGTCCTCTCCTTACAGTTGGACTGTGTGTCTTGTCGTAAATGAAAATTAATGGATGATTTTTTTTTCAGGGCAAATACCCACGGATTCACCTGTCATTTCCATTCAGCTTTATTTACAGATACAGAAAATTCGTATTCGGTTTTTGACCGATTTACTGACAAATATGATGACCTGGAGTAAATGGAATTTACTTCTATCGACAATTTCAAGGTAAAATGTAAATTGTTGGAGCATTCTCAGCTGCGTGTCCAGATATAGAAAATTTACAAACGTTGAACTGAAAATATGGTCCTTGGCTTGAAACATATTTTTCGATTACATTCAAAGTCAAAATGTCCAAGTTTTGCGGTTTTTCCTTACAGACGAACTTCACAAATAACAATCGAATTTTCCTACAAAGCTGGATTTAAATGCACAGAATATTTATGTTTGATTTTGGATTTCTCTACTGACAAATGTGTTTCCTGGACCAGAATGGAATTTACTAAATAATTTCACGTTTAGATGAAGTGGTTAAGCTATGGCACGTCGCACTAGGCTCATTGGGCTATCGTCTTTTCAGGGAACAGCCCCGCGCGGCGCCCGTCAGCGCGAAAACGGCCAGGAGGGGGAGCGACAGGGTTGCGCCCGCTCCGTCAGACAGGAGGACCTGGACGGTGCAGCACCACCCCACCCCAATCGCGCCACAAGCTCACTCTTCAGCAACCGCAGGTGAGCGTTCAGCGGATGGTAGTAGATCTGTTTTCGTTCACCCACTAACAGAACATTCTCTGATGAAATAATGCAAGTCATCTCCGTCAGGTTTATTTAGGCGGCTTTCAACGGCATTGCCGTCATCGTCAGTCTCGCTGTGTGTGTGTGTGGCACATGTCGAGAGACTGTGCCTGCGTGTGCACTCTCCGACTTTACCCCACTCAGCGAGACTAATGCTGTCGAAAGCCGGCTGTCTAAATAAATCTAATTACTTGACGGAGATGACTTCAAGTATTTCATCATTTAATTATGTTAACAATACCACATCAGCATACCCACAAAACAATCCCTACATTTCATTACACGTTGGCAATTCCTGGTCAAAAAAGATTGGAAAAAAAAATATATTCTTGGTTCTAATTTATTTGCGTTAACTCAAAAGATAACCATACGTGTTGTAATCACCAGCTAACTACATCTTAAATATATGTATTACCAAATAAAAATGTAGAAGTATCAACTTATCACGTCAGTGACTCAAATCCTTTTCGATATAATTTTGTTTAGGAAGACAAAGTATCCTAAGCTTAATATACCATTCCGTTTGCAATCATCCATTATAAGAATACATAAGTCAAAGTGAATTGCTATTATGTGCCCAATACGTAAAGACGGCCGGTAAATTTGATTTTCGCCGACAAAAAAAAAAAAAAAAAAAAAATTTAAATGGAGCAATTTATTTTGGAGTCTCTCACAAAACCATCCTTCTACATTCACGCATTTAGAATTCAGTTCCATTCAGCAATTCTTCCTGAGCTGATAAAATCACAACAGTAGCTGTCTCTACAATAGCTCATAGGCCGACAATACTTGTCCCATGAACGACTGAACCGCCCTGTAATTAACATTTTACTTTACAAAATATTTATGCTGCTCCTCAAATTTTTAACCTTCGAAACCTGAGCAAATTTATACCTTTAGAGTACTGAAGGAGTATATGTGACCCCATTTCCTTTTTATTATTATTTTCACTTTAAATTGGTTCTAAAACTTTTTCCTCAATATTTAAGTATTGTCATTTGCATTATGTTAATAATTAGTTACAAGGCTGCGTTTAAACTTACATTTTTTGGAAACTTTACTAAAGTCTTCACAAACAGTAATAATCTTGTTAAGAGTAAGGGTAACTGTTTTGTTGAAAGCTTACTACACACAATTTTACACATAATTTATAAATTTTGTGGAAATAAATAGCCCCAATAAATGTAACAACAATATCTATGTGATGTATTGAAAAACCACGCAACTACCATTTATAACATTTAAACCGCTCTCTTAACGATTCGTTCAGAAAAAGTATAGAACGATTGAGTGCCATGTATGATTCGAAAAACTAAAGGGGTTATTTTGGACCCCATGGCGAGAAAAATGTTTTTCCAGAAAAAATAATTATTGAATTACTGAACGCATTTTCAATATGTTAGGGAAAAATATCAGCTAGAAAAAAAACTGTCAAACAGATAGTAACACTAACTGAAACAAATGTCAAAAACATGAGCTGGGTACAAACTGTACCCCCTTAGACCTCGGAAGGTTAATAATAGTAATTTAAATACGAATGTTAAAGTGATTTACTTTTAACATGTTTAACATTAGGGCCCCTGCTCTGTGCAGGTTTTCCTGGTTTGTCGACTTCCCGGAAGCTCCGGATTTCGTTTCACTCTTGGGGAGTCGTCAAGGAAGTCAATTGAAGAATGGAAGATTTGTATGGAACACAAATAAATTTCGTTATATTGTATTCGTAATTTTTTTAAAATTATTTATTTAAGGTCGCCTTATAAACAGCTAGGTCATTGGCGACCACAGTTACAAAAATACAGTATTTACAAATTCACATACCAGTTACACATGTTCATAAGATACACAAATCCTAAATCTGATGTTATCATAGGGCAGACAAGGTTATAGTCATTGGCTAAAAACTATTTAGCATATTAAATTTGGTGAGGAGTTCTAAATTTTCTTTGACCGGGATAAGAATTGATTATACAGTAGAGATTATCATTGATGTTAAGGTTTGTTCTCACAGTCGCCATCACGTGGCAATCAACTATAATATGATTCGTGGAAACTGGGAGTCCGCAATTTGGGCAAGGATCAGGAATAGCCTTTATAATTAGGTAGCTGTGACCGAGTTTAAAATGTCCTATACTGAGTCTGGTTATAACCACTTGATGTCTTCTGCTATTCGTAATTATTTTATAGGTACAACGTAAACGCATACACTATGGTGTGCAGATCTACGTATTGCAAATCGATGCATCGCCTATTGGCGGGATGGTGGGGGTTCTTGGGAGCTAAAGAAAAAAAAAGTTAGTAATTTTACGGATTTAATTAAAAAATTATTACCATTATTCACACCACATCACAATAATTATTATTGTACGCATCCTCTCTCTCTCCCCTCTCCAAGAAAGCTATTTAATTTATCCGAACATAATTAAGTTTCTTATGAAACATTGTGTTTAATATAATCGTTTACCCATATAGTTTATTGATAGCATTATTTTCCTGGAGTTCACATACAGGTGATATTCGTCTGACTTGCGAATACAAATTTTCTTCCGTACGAAGGTTCTCCCATTTACTGATTTTTGGTTTGTGTGACCTCCTGTAGGAAAAATTAAACATGTAACTAGCCGAGTGAATACAGTTGACACAGTTGTAAAGATGGCATTTCGTAATCATCAATTGTTCAAAGATGGTAATTTATGGGGAATGTCACTACCCACGTAAGAAGCGAACGCGAAGTTGCAGGAAGATGCCATGTCACTGATAGCCGAGTTCGTTTCCTCGTGTGACGAGCCAACGGTGGCAGTCCGCATCGGTGCTGATGAGAGACGCTGGCCGCCTGTTGTCGGTTCGATCAGGCGATAAGCTGCACAGCTTGCGCGCCGCCAAATGAACGTCTTGGTTGGGAGGAGGGGGGCGGAAGAGGAAGCCCAACCGGTCGACAGCTCCTGTCAGCGCATGCGTACTCGCGAGTTGGGCACAACCCGAAGCGTTTGCCGAGCGCGCGAAGTTCTGCTCCGGATATGGACATCCCTATCAGCGCTGCCGCGGAGCTGCCTGCCGGCGAGGCTTCCACCGTTCCTTCAGGTCGCGCTGCCAACTTGGCGGCTGTCTCATTGTGCGATCCGTCGAAGTTAAAATGCACGACGTGCCGCTAAGGGGAAGCAACACAGCGCTCGAAACTGGAGTTGACTATCTTCTAGTGTGGACTTTGCGAGAGAAGGGGCGAGCAGCAGAACTTGGGTTTATTTTCTACGCAGAATTTGACAATGCACACTATAGAGGTGCGCAGCCTAAAACACGAAGGAGCAATCACATTTCTGGCTACTCTGGAAGTCCTTATCAAATAAACTTTTTTTTATTTACATACGACATATTTTTCTAGGCAAAACGATAAAGCATTCAATGAGAATGCATTATAACTCTAATGATGAAAATAAGACAATGCGAGAAAAAACTTTCTCTCCCGTTTAGTTCTAAACACAACTCAGCACCTCTTCTGGAAGGAGAGAATACTGTCATTTATTGAGACAAACCCATAACAATAAATAAAACACAGGCTTGTGAGGACAAGGATTGGTGTAAATTGATAAAACAAGATTGATTGATTTTTTCATGTTTCCGGGCATGTCAACTGCTTCGGTCATTAGTCCGGTTAGGGTAGTGCATGTTTTTTCGGAAGATGGCGGTGACCTTCCCCCGCTGGATGGATAGATCCGGCGCTGACCTACCGTCGGCTACCGGGGTTTCCCCCTAACCAGGACTCTTCCAGCAGGGAGGCACCGCCCCAGCCGGGACAAGCTCTAAACCCCCGACCTATCTCCCGGAATATGTGGTAGTGTAGTGCATGTTAGTGTGTGTGTAAGGGGAGAGGGTAGGACAAAAAATGGGAAGGACAGATCGCGCGCAGTCCGTGGCCCGTTTGATAGGTTACTGCTCCGGCATTCGCCTGGTGTTGATCGGAGAAACCACGGAAAACTACCGATCAGAGCAGCCGGCCGCTAGAATTCTCCTCCAGACAGCCAGTGAATTCGACCTAGCTGAAAAGCTAGTGTCGAAAATCCTGCCGCGGTGGAAGTGGGAACCTAGGACCTCCCGGTCAGAGGCGCTGCAGTGACATCAGTTGATGCACTGAGCTACCGCTACCGGTGATAAAACAAGAAAGGCTGGGCCTTTTCATATTGTCCTGCTCTGAAAACACAATCTAAAACTAGTGGTGCTACACAGGATATACTTTCTCGCGTAACTTCTAACGGCTTCGCAATATTACATCACTTCATGAACCTGCAAAAGTGTTTCCAACTAGCAATTTTTTTTGTGCCAAGACTCGAACACAGGTTTATCGAGTCAACTCGATGTGCGCTTTACCGCTACACTACGCAGTCGCTTGGGCCGACGCTTAAAATCTAATTCTCTCTCTCGTTATTTCCAACATGTAATTTTCGAAAATTATGATGTTGAGGAATAAATTGCATTAAGCAAGAAGTCTCTAACTTTAACATTGAAGGAGTAGAAAAGGACCAAAACAAATTAAACTAGGCAGTTTCTGAAATTTTAGAGATTTGAATTAATTTTGTTGGAGAAAGTTTTAAAAATATCCTTGGGGGTTCATTAATAGAACCTGGAAAAATTAATTGAATTTGCAGGCCCTGGAATTCTGACATTGTTTAGGAAATATTCATTTAAGGGCAAGAGGTTTAGGTTCATAGACGGATGGAAAAACACTTTTGGGGTGACAGGGCCCCCAAAAATGTAAATTTCCATCAAAATAAATTTTCTGGAGTCACTTTAATATTTCCTCCATACTAGATATGCGAAAGGGTAAAATGCGATATTACCTTATTGAACAAAAGATGGTATGTCTCTATACTAGATATGTACTTTTATGTGAAAGTTTCACCCCTAAATCAATGCGTGAGAAGTAAATCATTGTTATCTGATTACTGGCGTCATAACATTAGCCCATTAGTGGTTTATACGATGAGTAACAGCGAACGGGGAATAATTGTTGCTTCAATACAAGGCATCATCCGTTTACAATTAGATAACTCAACTACATTAACAAGAATATCCAGCAAGATGGGAAAAGCGATGAAGCGAAAACTGAAAGGGGTCGAGATAATGAAATTAGAAAGTAAAATCTGTAACACTAATAAATGAATTATCGTAGTATCAATTCACACAACATGCCCCCTTGAACGACATTCAAAAGTGGCGATGCATTTGCACAATAATAGCTTCAATGTTTTAATTCTGCACCTTTCAAAGAAGTCATTTTCTTCTCATTGATCAACTATTTTATTGAAATAAAATTTGAAGAAACAATTTCTACATTAGAAGTGTTGATATCTACATCCGCATAAATAGTTTTTTGTGGTGACGATGACAAGTATGTCTTTAATTTTAACCCGTAAAAAAACATAAAAACCTTTTTTTATTTTGAAAACGCAACTTACAATTTTACGTAATAAAATTAAATTTCAGAGAGTAAACTATCAATATCAGTTTAAAGGGGAATTTATTTTAAGATAATTAAAAAATTATGAAATTACCAATTTAAAGTGATAAATATATCTATTAAATTTTGTGCTCATATTTCGTTAAAAACATTTGTGTAACACCCCGTTCATTATAAAGTAATGCCACTGTAGTAAGCAAATGACGAATGACACATGTTTTGGTGGGAGTTTCCATGACAACACACAATATTTACAGCGGTTTCCCTTCTCAGCAATATCTCTCTGATAAATAAAGTAAACTAATTGAAATGCACGGCACTCCAAATCTTTTCCTCCTATTACCGGTATCACTCAAATTTTTGATTTATGCATGACATCTTTTAAAGTTCTACAATTGAATGAAGTTGTGCAGAAAACATCCAGCATAAGAACTAATATGGTTGAATAGTTGCGACATATCGTAAAAGCTCGATCAGCACAAAATTTCGATCATCAACAATTTGCAGGCGCGCAGGAAACCGCACCAAAAATTATGTGTCCTCTTTCATGTCTTTCAATATTCAGCCATGAAGGCTAATGAAATGAGATTTACAAATTTAGGAACAATACGAGACCGAACATCGGATAGCTAATCCAGATTAAACAGCTCAGTCCCCGTTCTATCTCCGTGGTCTTTAAAATCATCTTAACCATCTTTGGAACAGCACCAACAGAGCTTCATCAGGTGTATGCTGAGCCGCGGCTCGAAAAAAACTTAAAACCTGATACCACGACCAAAAATTCAAGATTGTATAGTTGAGGTGATTCCAAAACTTTTCCTTCTTAGACGATAGTACAGAGAGGAAAAGAAAACTCTAACTAAACACAAAGAATTACAGACACCCGCAGATGAGATTTACTATCTTTGCCCCTACACCCGTCCTAGGCTGGGAACTGACCAGACAGAAGGGGGTTGTGATGAATGAAGTAGAGTATCACCAAGGGTATCAGCGGGCGATGCGGCGCAGGGAGAAAAATGACTAGAGCAAGAGAAGCGGGGACAGCGGTGAAGGGTCGAGGAGAACCGTAGGAACTGAAGCGAAGATCCACTTGATATACAACTGGAGAAGGGAACAGCGGACAGAACGTAAGAATATATTATTTCATTCTCTTTGACCAGCGCCGACTGGACGACCGCCCGAGGCCTCGCGTCATGGAGCCCGATGATGGGAAGAAATTAGTAAAATATTGACAAAGAAGTTAGAACTGGAGAACACCGTTATAATAATTTTATAAGTGACGGAACAGTAGTTTGATGTTTGATACAATTTTATTGAACACTAACAAAACACAATTTTTTAACGTTTTAAGCTGACCGTGGAAATGAGATATTTATTAACTAAATACCTTTTCTTAAAACTATTATTTAAAATATATTTTCCTAAACTTTTCCTAACTTAAACGTAATTTTTGTTATTTGTAACTCCCTAGTTCCTTATTACAACATTCACATGTTTTCGTGGGAGAGGGGTACCTTTCAGTTTTGGATCTAACCCAAAATTATCCAGCTCCAGCACTGTCTTGGTCTAAGTCACAACGTGTACTTACAAAGAGCAGAGCAGTTGCCTACCCATCAGGGTCGCGATGTTCAAAATTGTACACGTTCACTGGCAAAAAGGGATCTTCGACATTCTACATAACGAAGTTTGTAAGATTTATTGTTAACCATGTATATTACAAAAAGCTCAGAGTAAGAAAAACAATAATTCGTATTTGTTGTACGTATATTTACGAGTAATAAACATATGAGTCATTTCAGGTAAAAAAACAAAGAATTAGTGTCCCTCATAATATTAGCATTAAATAACTAATTTCCCGTTTATGCTTCAGAAGCATAGATTCTCGTAGAAAGTGTTTTATGTCATTGTCAAGTGCAGAAACTTGACTTCGCATGGACTCAACTAGTCGTTGGAAGTCCCGTGCAGAAAAATTGAGCCATGCTGCCTCTATAGCCGACTATAATGGCGAAAGTGTTGCCGGTGCAGGATTCATGCACGAACTGGCCTCTCGATTATGCCCCCCATAAAGGTTCGTCGGGCGATCTGGGTTGGGTCTTCCCGAGGGAAATGGTAACACTGCAAACCTTTTACGGCAGAGTTCATTCAATTAAACCATCAGAAATGTCAGCACTTTACGGAAGAGGATTTTAGTTTCATAAATGGTGAACAGACACTACGGCTGTATGTTGGTCTAAATCAAATAAGAGACATTTCAATGAATGGACGAAATAAAGAATATTCAAGAAGTATAATTATTACGCTTTTTTCGTTGAGGTTTAGTTGACTGCTTTTCCAAGTCGTACGCCGTTATTGGTGAGGCGAAAGATCATGACATCCAAGGGAGATGGTATGTGTTTCCTGCCAGAAATAAACGAGTACCTCAAATACAGACGGCAATACACATCGCTCTGACAAATGTAATCAGTCTTGTGGTAAGCATTGAAGCCGATCTAGCACAGACCATCAACTTCAAAGCGAATACGGAAGTTTGCCATGCCAGAAAACGAGGATTTAAACCGCAGAGAACAACAAAGCTGCGGGGCCGAGAGATACAAGGATTTTCCTAAGCATGAGCCAAAGTGACAGTTCGCTAAACAAGTGACCATAACATGTAATTCAAAGAATATATCAGTACTAAGCAAAAGTCAAGAGTTTCACTGAGGTATGTGAACGTACGCGAGTCCGAGAAATATTGAAATTTAATTACGTATATAGAAAGTCTCTTTATATGCTCTCACAATCCGTAAAAGAAAACTGCCACGAATGTAAATAGAAAGCTCTCACTCACAGCTCGCCACACAGCAGCACAATAGCCAGAAACACGTGCACCAGTACGCATCTCAAATTCAGGTCTCGGTTTTCAAATAAACATAACACTTTTCAGACAAAAAGTAAATTCAATGTAATGTGTATAGAAGAAAAACATAATTTTTACAGAAGAGTAAATAACACTGTACTTCCTAATTTCAATTATTTCTCGTAGCGCATCATATTTTCGTCGTAGGACATCACAAAACGAAGCGTCGAAGCCATTTACAAGTTAGCCAACTACAAACGAACGAATGCACGAAGGGAGTCCAATGGGCTCAAGAACACAACGACCACAAAACCTTCAGTTATGTTGCCAGCACTAACTGTCGCTATGGCTCACTCTCAAGAAAATCCTTCTATATTCACAGGAGCTTCGCAAACAGCGCTCCTCGAAGTCTCGTGAATGCCACACAATTCTCCGCCCGTGTCAGAACTCGGCATCTCCCGACCCCGAGGCGCAAGCGGGGAAAGACCAGCGATTTGTCGCCGTCGCGGCGCTGCCCCCCCCCCCGCCATGCCGCGCGCGGCGAGCTGCTCTCGCACGGAGCTTCCGTTCCGCGTCGCGCCTGTCCTAGTGGATAAAGATGAGTGGACTCTTACGCATCACACCTACATACGACGCATCGTATCATGCAGTGCGCTCGTGACACATAGCGAAGTCGCTAGCCTTTCGCCCCCGAGGTTCCCGTCGAATCTCATGTGAACTTTGTTCCAACAAAACGGGTTTGGCTGCTTCACAAGGGCTAGTCCAACCCCTGTGAAGTGACCTAATCCCTACCCCTATCCTTATTCATTCCCAAATCTGGCCGCTGGGTAGTGACGCAGGAGCGCGTAACAAGAGGCGCGTACGCGGAGATGCTACCTGGCGGTCCTCTTGACAACTGACTGCGACGTGACACAACTCAAAGGTAATAGAGGATTTTCGACACTAGCTTTTCAGCTAGATCGAATTCAGTCGCTGCCTGGAGGAGAATTCTAGCGGCCGGCTGCTCTGATCGGTAGTTTTCCGTGGTTTCTCCGATCAACACAAGGCGAATGAAGGAGCAGTACCCTACCAAACGGGCCACGGACCGCGCGCGATCTTTCCTTCCTCTTCCTATCCTCTCCCCTTACACACACACTTACACTAACATGCACTGCACTACCACATATTCCGGGAGATCGGTCGGGAGCGTAGAGTTCGTCCCGGCTGGGGCGGTGTCCCGCTGGTGGGAGAGTCCTGGTTAGGGGGAAACCCCATTAGCCGACGGTAGGTCGGCGCCGGATCTCGCCATCCTGCGGGGGAAGATCACCGCCATCTCCCGAGAAAAAACATCTAACACCAGAAAAAACAGGGGAAAATGCTACCACTACGGATCTTTCCACAATGGCGCCTGACGCCTAGCGCGCCAACCCCATGACCCGCAGTGAAGCAGTCGGCGCCACTCCGAGCTCCATGCTATATTGCGGGTTTTACTTTGCTGCCGCTGACATTTGATCAGCTGTTACGGTGTTGTCCAATCAGGACTTCCGTCACTACAGTGACGCCATAATGGTGACGTTTAGCCTTCCGATTGAATGACACCGTAACAACTTCTTCCACATCCTTCAAACGCAGCTCAGTGAAAACTGCAGTATAGGACATAATAGGGGGCGGATTTTGATGACCTTAAACATATAAATGATCTTGGCTGTCCAGGTGACGACGCGTCGAAGGCAGTGTTGCCGACGTTTCGATCTTGTCGTGGTCATCCTCAGGGCTGTTGTGCCACAACAGCTGAGCACAACAGCCCTGAGGAAGACCACAAGATGGTCGAAACGTCGGCAACACAGCCTTCGACGCGGCGTCACCTGGACAACCAAGATCGTTTACATGACTCTGGCCGCGGAAGCCTACGACTTCACTTGACCTTAAACATAGCCTAAAATTATCAGTAAAATGCTCTTAAAATGTTTTAGATATGCCCTAAAAGCAAAGAAAGATGACGTTAAAAATTTGATCAAAACCAGATGAACACCTCAAGCTGTTGGAAATGTTACTGATGTAATCGATATTTAATCGTATATTTTATTACAAACTTTTAAAATAATGTTGCTACATCGATGAATTTATCTCAAGTATTTTTATTGGATAATGATTTACTGTGTGTGCCTGAAGATGAAATCAATGTGATTTCGAAACTTGTGCAATATGAAATAAATTGCCCTTGTATTATTCGTTGTCTACAATTCGATTGAAGCCTGTTTACATCAAATTATGTAATCGAGGCTCCAACCTATCTCTCAAGTAAACTCGGCTTGCTAACTTTTACTTTGATGACACCAGACTCCACGGAGGGTCGAAAGAATAATGCAAAGCGAATCTTATTCCTTGTGTAAATCAACTTCGTAAGTACGATTCACATCTTAATTGTCAGGAGTGAGCACTTATCTCAACTCGGAAGCGCCATAGCAGGAAATTCCAATTCACTTGCTGGCAACATTCCGGCAGAACGTGGCGAGATTCAAGTTCGTTCCACTACAGAAATGCATTTTCACCCATCACATGTTGATGTTGAACGTTCTCCGTCTATATACTCGTACCTGATAAGACCTAGATAAACGTAGATACCTATTTTCACTGATAAGAGACATTCATGTTTTCTTGAAAACACGAGATAGTATTAGAATTATTCGTACCTTACTCTGCCTCACAAACATTTCAAATCGAGGACGAACTATTACACCTGTTGATAATTAGTATTATCGCAAAATATACAATACTAATTCAATGTAATACTAACTTACTTTTTTACGGAAATGTATATAACAAAAACACACATCCTGTTTTATTTGTGCCTACTCTACGACTTCAAAAGCCGCACTGAGATGCTGAAAGAACCTATTTTAGGTATGTAAACCGCATGTTTTAAAACCTAAGAAATACGTGTTCGAGTTGTTACAACATAATCGATCCTTTTTCGCTTACGTTCATTCTAGAACAGACGGACTCCTCTGCTGCAGTACTGCAGCATACATCTTGCTGTGCCCCAGCGTATTGTTTTCATTTGATCGAAAAGGAATCGAGCTTTCGCTTATATCCTTTAGTGGTGTAACTTGTGGCCGTCTAAAATCTGCAAATGTCATTCGCTGGCTTCAGTAACGTGAATATCTTCCTTTCCAGCACTGAAGTACGCTGATCTGTGCTGCTCCGCTGACACTTGCGCAAGAACCGAACATTCACCCACGTTCTGGCGTCATCTACACACCTACTACTCGCGCAACGTTTCTTGAACGATGACCTTGCTTCCCCCTCCCTTGAGCAATAAACAATTGAAGGCAAAAGTTCGCACAGAGCACTGATGACATTCCAAGCAGTAAAATTTCGTTGGCGCGAAACAGAATCTAGTCAAAGCTAGATGCTTTCATAGTAAAGAACTTCTGTTCAGGTTTATTATCAACATCTAAAGAAATGTCTGAGGCAGCTCCAGGTCCTCCAAGGGAGGTACCTAAAACTCGTATCTAGTGTCCCTGCTGTTGTCTACCCAGAGCGATGACCTGGCCGCACACGTAACAGATTGACTTTGATTTTTCAGAGGTTGGCAGTACTGTAAATACTCTTGTGGCCACCTTTGTAATTAATACCTCCACTCCGCCCGCTTTTCCTCAATCCATCGTTCAAGAAAAGTTGCGCGAGTAGTAAATCCCCTGCCACGTACGGTGCAAAAAGTTTAGTCCCCCAGCGCTTGTGGAGTTTAAAATCTCCACCTTCAAAGTAACTGTCCACTTTACTCGAATAATTAATAAAACTTTGAATCTTTAAATTATAGTGAAGTACAATTTGTACAATAGTAAAAACATGATTAAAATTTGAGCTTAGAACTTTGTTGGATATAAACTTTGTTACAAGAAAATATGAAATACATCTAGAAGTAGAAGTGATTTAGTAACAATGCAGAAGCCACGTACCACAATAACGAAATGTGTACTTTATATTTCGAGATAAAAATTCATGCAGTCATTTAAATTGTATTGTTTCGGCTCATAAAAGCAGTTTACATTAATCAAGGTAGGCACTACCTCCCCAACGGAAGGATCCACTACTGGTTTCAACTCGTGCGATTGCTGTCTTGTTGAAAAACGAATCCCGTTAATTAGTAAGCGAAACCATTTAACTTTCTACTTGAAAACGTGTATCGAAATGTAATTGCAACATATCATTTTCAGTCATTAGACGCTTCTAATCTGAGCTTTTCGTAGGGTTTAATGTCACGCGATAACCGAGTTCATACATAAACTGATACCGAAATGTGTTGCCCAAGAATTGATTTCTCCGATGTTTTTCAAGAAATAATTGTTATTATAAAAATATATATTTTTCATTCTTCTTTCACCTTCTCTAAAATTCCATTAAGCGTCATAATCACATTGTCAAAATAACACGAATTTCTTCATAAATTAAATACACTCTCCTTTTATAATTGGTATATGACTTCAAAAAGTTAATTTTCACAGTATAATTAAGGATACTAAGGCAATATTCACACAAATTCTTAAATAGATTTTCATAGATTAAAAAATGAACAAAAAGTGCACACAAGGGAAACAAAATTAAATGGAAAGTGCATATGTGAAGAATTTGGATTTAGAAAAACAACAAATATATTAGTAACATTTATTGACATTAAATTACAAATAAAATTCATTTTTTCTTCATATAGCAATTTGTTGTAATTGAAAGAAATTAAGAAAAAATCCATTCTTGTTAAACATATAAAAATATCAATCTACACCAATAAGGAAAACACGTTCAACATATATGATTTTCTAAGAACTTAGGAAAAGGTATATACGAAAATTGTCCAAGTGAAATATTTTAGATATTTTTAAACCATACTCTGCATAATGTCATCGATAGAGACGTACGAAATCCCTCAGGCCGTGTGCAATTTCCTTGGGACTCGTCGATGTAGTGAGACACTGGTAGAAATCATTGAGTTGGTCCGGGGTGGCAGTCACACAACCACTAGAATTTTGAGTCGGCAGAGTCTGCAAAGCAACGAGTAACCATTGACAGGCAAGAACTCTATCCGAATGCGTTAGCTCTACAATCACTTCAGCTACATTATACATCATGTATGAATGGAGGTAGAACACAGACGTATGAATCAAAGTAGTGACTAGAAGCTGTCCTTTCTCTTGTAACACACTTTTTACCAGGGATTGACATTGTTTGTAATCAGCATCCTCTTGTTGAAATCTACCCGCTTGTATGAGATTGTTGATGAACTTCATTACGGAAGAATTAGCATCTCTGTGATCCAAGGAGCAAGCGGTGATGGCGCTGTCCCAAATGCACGGGAATGAAGAACACTGAAGGAAATTGGAAGGCATTTTTTGAAGAACTCTAGTACACATTCTAAAGAAGTCATCCACAGTATCTGGATTATTCTTCAAGCCATTTGCATCTTTGAAGATTCTTAAAGTTGAACTTACGAAAGCTTGAAGCATGTTGAGCAAGCATGTAGTACAACTAGGTTCCGAGCCAAACTCTCTACAAGTATGCTTCCCAAATATAAGAAACAACTGTGGAAATGAACTTGATGCAGCACGACTATCTGTTGAACTAATGGTTCCAAAATTTGGGTAGACTGCTTGCCAACACAGCGTATGGCAAAGCGTAAACATCTACAACATCTTTCCATTACTCTAACATCTCCTTGATACTTATTACACGCTTTGGAAAGATACGGCCACATTTCTAACAAAATACGCAAACAAGGATGGGCAGAATCGTTGTCAGCTGGTGGGTTCACAAATTTAAACACTGTAGCTAGTCGATCGAAGCACCAGACAGGATCAGAATTGGTGTCCTTTTCAAGAGTAACGTCATTTTCTACTAGCTGATTCAAATGCATAATTTGTATTCGACATATCTGTTCCATTGCTTCTTGAATGTGGTCAGGGGGCAAACGACTCAATGTCACCGAGACACCTTTCAATAGTCCTATGGCAGCTTCATTAGAAATTCCGAAATTGTCCATAAATTGAATGATTTGCATTAATCCGTTGAAATGTACAGTCATATAATCTCGACTCGCGCAACAGATATTTTGAAGAGCTATAGCAGCAGCAGTTGACAAATGAGGCTGTTGTAAAGAATGAAGCAAGAAATTCAATGCCATTTCAATTGATTGAGGATGTTTTTCCAGCCATTCGCACAGCTCCCCCAGCAATAACACTGACGTATATCGGACAGCAAGGTGAGTAGTCTCGGGGAGATTTAAAATCATTTCAACTACCTTAGGCACAACATCATTTTCTTCTGGAAATATCTGTTTTGCTATTGCTTTCATTACGAACAGGGCAGCTTCAGTGAAACGCCACGTCACACTCGGTTGTTGTAAGCTCAAAAACATTAAATGGAAACAATTAGTTGCACCAGGAATGAATGCAAGGTCTTTCACGAGTTCCGAAACTTTTCCTCGAAAGTCGGCAAAATCGTCACCATCTTCCAATATACCCGTCTGATCGGCTTCCATTTCACAATGTCTACGTAAGTACACCAGTAGACGCTGCACGTACGGTTTAAATACCCCGTTGAGGGCATCACTATCTCTCTGGTACAGTGCATCTGACAGTCGATGCCATAATCCAAATGTTATTTCAACCACCTCGTAATCATAATGACCAATGCACTTCAATACTAAGTCAAAAACATTAATTGCAAAATGAGGCTTTTCGACAGTACTACCATTTAAGATTTTTTCCAAGAATGCTTCAGCAATTTCAGTGAAAATACAGCAGTAATTAATTGATTTTTCTTTGTCTTCATGAGCAACAGCGAAGAGAAAGCACTCTTCGAGTTCTGTCACTCCCGCTAACACTTGCATTTCAAGAGTCTGTTGGTTATTCTCTTCCAAAAACGGAAATAACGCACACAGGCAGTCAGAGGCTGCATCATGTATATCCGACTCGACTGAAGGATTTTTCAGAATAGCGAGTGCTCTACTAACAATATTAGCAATGATATCATTGGGCGCTACTGCTTGAATTGATATCCAAGAGGCAAAACAATTAAAAACTTTCATTTGAATTTTTTTGTCTTCACTTCTCGATATGCAATATTGCAGATATTCAGCCACTGTTTGAGATACAGACCTTAGTGACACCAATATTTCATTACGTCTGTTTGCACCAAGTCTCAATGAAGAGGAGTTCACTTCTTCTGGCAACACGCCCAAAATCTGAAGCAGAAGTCCTGTATGAGTTTCCCCAAGAAGGTTGATGAGGTCTTTAACGGGAGACTGCCACGAAGACATTTGCAGCGCTAAATCTGCTATAGCCAGACACAACTGCATCACTATCACTGCACTAGTGTCGTCACTTGCCTGTCGTATGTGTTCAAGAAGAGAGTCTCGCAAAGAAATGTGTGTGTCCACAGGCAGTTCACAGAATGAATATTGTATTTTGCTCCGGATTGTCTGGGACGCGAAATAACACGATTCTACACTTCTCTTTTCGTACAATACTTCATTTGCAATCTTCCATGCATACACGGATTTTTGAAAGTTATGTAACCATTGTGACGCCATTTCCTTCTTAGATGTATCAGGATCGTGATAAAGAGTAAACACAGCTTCATGTACAGCCGTTAAAGTAGGTGGCGTATCCATTTTGGTAAGATAAATGAGCAACAGTGTCCTTGTACGCAACTCAACGGACTAGCAATCAATACATCAAAATTCTGCTCCTTGGCAGCCTAGTAGAGGTAACTGTTTATAACACAGTAGAGAATTCCGCAGTTCATCAGCGATCTTGAAGTTCAATATGGCGTCGAGGCATTCAGGCAGGAGGGAAAGGCTCCAATTCATCAGCAAAAAACTTGTACACTTCATTCACGGCCAGCCACATCTTCGAGGAACTGAAAAAGGAAAACAGACTACATCAGATCAAGAAAAACGTCTCACTATTAACTTACATTCCCGTGTAAATTCTAGACACGATCACAGAACAAATAGCAGGTACCTCCTAAAGCAGACGTACGCGGGACTGGCTGCGCACGATTCACTAAAACGTGGGAGCATGCGCACGGCAATCGATTGTAGCCTTGCTCACTCGGACCACCGTCGTTGCTCGATTCCCCCTGAGCAAAAGAACTTCGTTTTACCAAATATTGTATTTGAACACTAATTGTTAATGACTAGCAATATGTTAGTATATAATCCCCACAATATGATAATTAACAATATTGTAGAAGTAAATTTATTATTACACACGAACAGAAACAAAACATTACAAGGATATTACACAGTATAGAGGTGAATCAAATACAAAACCTCAGTGCTATAATTTTCTCTAAAGCAACACCTACGCAAATACCTGACATGATGATACCTGACATAATGCGTCAGAAATATCAGAGAAGTACTTTACATAATTCAACTATTCGAGGAGAAAAGGCAAAATTCGTACTAAGTTTATTCCTGTGAAACATTACTAAAATCGAGGCAGCTTACACTGGTTGAGAACTATTGAAGTGTTTCCCATCTTCTAACTGTGAAGAAATAACTAAAATTTGAAGTGACAGTTTTCAGAAAAGGTACTTCAAAACAATAAATAATACTGCTGCAATAACGTTAGAAAAAATCACAAAACGATATACATCACTGTTTCAACATATCTAATCAATCAATTGAAATAAATGAAATAGCAACATATTTTCTCAATGCCTAATTAAGGGCAGAATTATCCGAACTTTCATTCAATCAAATTAAACTCACAAGTCCACTTTGGCTTCGTAGACTCGAAACGCACTCTCTTCGTTCTAATTCAAATAAAAAATGCATTTGGTGACTATCTTCCACGCTTCAAGAGATTTGAAACCTTTCGGCAAGACAAGTGAGACATGCTTGTGAAATCTGACTAATTGTTGCCAGCCTGTGGTTGTTTTTACGTAAGCTGGTCTTTCCTTTCGACCAGCAGGAGCTTTCTTGCGCTGTCATCTTAATTTTTGTAGATTTAGAGTGAGGTTTAGTTTCAACGATGCTCACCGTAGTTTTTGTACTACTCACTCCCAAATAGTGTAAGAATATTTACTGTAGTCATTACTCTGTTTGTTGCTAAATACGACCTCTTTAGAGGTAGATACTGTGCCAAATATTCCCACGATTCATTATCCGGGCTCCCATACTGCCTGTATTCTACTGTCATAGATACTTCCGGATAAGATGGTAAACAGTGCCCTTAAATTTTCAGCTATTTAAGTAGTTAAACTATGACTATTACAAATATTTCTGAAATGTGCCTTTGCCGCGATTCTACTTCTTCAGCCAAGGCCGTATTTTGTTTTAATTTTTCCTTTGGTTTGAATACTAACTTTTTAAATAAAAAAACAAAGTATAAAAATGCAAGCAAAAGTGCTCAATGTTTTCGTTTCAATTTGGGATCGGCAAAAATCTTTCTGGTAGTAAATCAGAAATTTTTTTATGGGCGCCAAATTTACACGAAAAGATTTTTTGAAATAATAATTATTATCTGTGGATTTGAACGAGAATAAAAAAAAAATTAAATACTCATCTCAAACCCGTTATTGTCAAGAACCTTTTAGATTTTTTCTATCATCGACCATGTTTAAAGAAACAAAAATCAATTTCTTTCATTTTCTCACATTTAACTTCAATTATGACTTTAAATATACTTTGCAACTGAGCAGTTCTGAATACTGATTTAAATGTTTATCTTACCATGTCGTTCTTTATTCACTTGTACTCAAATATAGATAGAAAATTCGGAATATTTAAAATCGGAAATTATGGGAAATAGCTGAAATCAAGTTTCTGTTTTATTACTTCATTCGGTTTTAAAGAGGTCAAAATAATTTCGATATTTAAAAAAGAATATTTAGAATTGACAGTTTTGAATCATTCGGGCTTTATGCATATAATATTATAATATATAATACAGAAGTAAACAGCTGTGCGCGATATTAACAATCGTTCAGGTCGACAAAACTTATCTAAGACATCAAAAGAAGGCAAACTAATATTAATGGCGATAAATTCTCAGAGCAAGTGTTTCAAACCTTTCCTCATATGCACCACAAACAGAATTGTGGAAGATGACGGAACTTTCAATGCGAATCAAACTGATGCGCAGATTTTCAAATTTTTGCTGGCAAAGCCGGGTGTTTTGAATTCTGTATTGACAGGTGACATTTTTGTTTTGAACGAGGCTTTCGGAACGTGTCGGGACTGTTAAAAGAAAATTGGCACAATGTACTTATAAGGGCCTTGAAACGAAAGCATAACCAAATTAGTAAAATAATCCAATAGGTCACCGATTCTATTACAGAAGAAGCAGTCCACGGAGTATTTGATAGAAGGTGCAGGATCATGTATAAACAACTACGAAATAGAATCCATCGAAATGCATGGCGACAAAACAGCTTGTTTTCTACAAATTGTTTGGCAAACACTAAAACTCAAATCTGTTGCTGGATTTCATTACTTGCCTTTGCTGAAACTGAAAAACATATACATTCTCATGTTTTACACTCAAGTGGTCTTTCCATAATTAATGTCGGAAAAGTTGCAAATTGTTTTTCTGGATCATGCCTATTGAAGCAATGTGTTTCATATCTAGCAAAAATGTTGGAAGAGGATGATGCTTTATATTGAAGTAATTCATGTAATATATTTGAAGTCAAAGTTACAAATGTCAATCGTAAGACATGTGTTATATACATTATGATTCTGATAAAAACATCAGCAGTATTCAGCGGAAAGCGTGTTCTTGTGCAAATGGTAATTCACACGCAGCGATAGTTTTTCATAGTGTACACCTGACACCAACCGCAAATAGAAAGCGGAAATCTTCACAGTTTGAGTCGTGACGATTGAGGATTACCTAGCGTTTCGTAATTTTATTCCTAATTTTTATCATTGTAGAATTTAAAAAAAAAATAAAAAAAAAATTAAAAAAACAACGAAATTTTGTGAAATGCCTACGCAAAACCGTCGGCAACCAACATGACCATAACCATATCGACTATTGCCGGTCTTGATTTATATCGGTTAGTGACAAAAAATGATGCATAATCTTGTTCAGAAGTTAGTTTTTAATGCAACAACAATTGAATGGTTTATTTCAGAAACCCGTCAAGGGCCAAAAAATTAAAAAACGCGTTAGCAACAGAAAATTGTTCCACGAGGATAAATACAGTTCGGTTCCGAGTTCTCCGGCCCTGTGAGAGGGATCTAAGTTTCTGCTCGGGGTGAAGGGAGCGCGATAAGGTGATGGGCTGTAGGATTTGTTTGACAGACATCCGTGAGTCACACATGGGCTGTAGGAAACGGCCAGCGCATGCTTGGTCAATGCATTGGTTTCGCAAACATCAGCTCAGTTTTGATTCAGAGTGCGCGAATGTTAGATGCGAAATGGCAAGCGGAAATCGAATTCGACAATTCACAGTGAAGGTTGGTTCTGCATCAGGCGACTACCATTGTCAGATGAATCAAGAAAATTTTGAACAGTGGGTGAGAGAAACATTATTACAAAAACTGCCTTCTAGTGCAGTAATTGTTCTTGATAATGCTCCATATCATAGTGTGTTAGCCAATTAAACTCCAAATGCATATGCATTAAATGGCGACATGATTCAATGGTTGAATCCAAAAGGAATGCATGTTAATGAAAACCTGAGGAAGCCTGAATTATACCAACTAGTTCTGCAACTAAAACCTCAGAACAAGACATACAAAATTGATGAGTTGTTTACCAGTAGGGGGTCATTCTGTAATCCGCTTCCCTCCTTACATATGTGAACTGAATCCCATTGAAATGACATGGGCAAAAATTAAGACTTATAAAGGAAAGCAAAGAAGTTGCTAGAGCTTACAAACTGGGCCATCATTCAAGTCACTATTGAAGACTGGAAGGGTTACTGCGTTCATGTCATGAAACTTGAAAATGAATACTGGGAGAGGGACGGTCTAGTGCCAGACCGTCAGATATTATAGACCGCCAGATATTATAGACAGTATTGTTATAAATATGAACTCGGGTATCGTGTGTGAAGACACTGAAAATAGCGATAGTTCATCGGTGGACAATGATTAGGTAAGGTCAATGTATTTAACTCAATAGTAGTGTCCATCTCTTCCCCCACTCCCTACCGTCGCTTCCTTTCTGTATTCCCACTCTACCCCCTCTCCTTCGCTTTGCGACTGACACAGCGAAATGGCATGACGTCACAGAGCCGGATACATCAGAACTGAACTGTACATCGTTCAGTAAAGAAATCAGCTATTTGCAACTCTTGCAAAGTAGTTACTTAGAAATACCCTAAAAAATCGTGTTTAGAACAGAAACCCGTCAAGCGACGTCGTTTTCTGCTCTAAACCAAAAGGAAATTTTCTTTTCACATTTAAGTGGTCGCATGCCGAAAACCACGAGAATCAGGATGTCAAATGTAATGACGCTACTTGAAGGGTTACCAGCGCCACTCAGGCGTCGGTTAACTTACACGTTCGAGAGGAGATCTTCTGAGAAAAGTATAGGAAGAGGCGCCGTGACCTCTATCAAACCAAAGTATTGAGATTGTTGTTCTCAGGCTGTAAGTAGCATCTTTTCTGAGTATCGTTTTGAAGTTTCTTTTGCGAGTAATTTGATTTTGCTATGATTAGTGAGTAAGAAAAGTTTTTTTTTTTTCCAGAACATGTCTAGTTCTGACGACGAACCTGTACGGAAAAGGAGACAGAGTTCGCCATGAAGAAACTTATCAGCGTAATATCATACGCAATGCCAGGGTGAAAGGCGGGGCATATGTTTCGTACACTGGTAAGAAAGTAGATCTAAAAACAAAGCCGGAAGGCATTTCATGTAAATGCAATATTAAATACACATCATATATAAATGAAAAAGTAATAAACAGGACGTGGAAATATTTTTATTCTCTAGAGAATAAAAACATTCAAAACACACACATTCAAACTGATAGAGGCAAAAGAGATTCGACGAATCGTAAGAAACAGTACCCAGAAGATGAACTAGGCCATGAGAAAGATCTTGAGGTGTCTGAGGGTGATAACCCTTCAATATCGAATAACAAAAATCATATTTATCACTTAAAGATAAACGGTACATTTCAACCAGTTTGCAAGAATGTTTTTTTTTCTGGTGATTCATGACATTTCACGAGACAGAGTAAATAGAAGTCAGTTATTGTTTAAAAATAAGTCCCCTTCTCATGTACGGGGCACGAGCTGGAGAGGTAATGCCGTGTCGGGAGCTCTTTGTGTTGGTATCCGTGACCACATTTCAAAGTTTGAACTTAAAGAAACACACAACGGTAATAAACCGAAAAAGTATCAAGATGCTGCTCTGAACGTCTCCAAAATGCACGAGATGTTCATCTCTGACAATCCTGATCTGAGAGATGTAGTGAAGTACACCTTTTACAATATATTAAATATTTTAATGAAAACTTGGATATTCATTTGGTCGGTCTCAGGTTGATGTTTGTGATGTGTGTGAAAAACTAAACGCAAAATTGAGAGATAAAACTATTCAAAACGAAGCGCAGTAGGGGAACCCATTGTTCACAAATAAGTCTGATTTTTCAAGATTTTTGTGCAAAAAATTTCATATTTTCCAAAATTATTTTTTTCATATGTAATAAAGAATAAATAACAACACTAACAATTTCACTAGAAGTGATCAATCCTCGTAAAATTTTACCTTACAAATCAAAACAAGTTATTTCTGGTATTTATTGCAGAAACCCGTCAAGGTGACAGGTTTAAACTTTAAAAAAAAATTTGAGATCAGAACAAAAAATATTTACATGAAAACTATTCGTTTCTCAACAGCAATACCAAAAAATATTTTGAAATCAGAAAGCCCAACCCTACATCGCAAGGGCACTTTTTTCTGTAATATACGATTCAATTAAAAAAGAACGTAGTGGTAAGATGTCCGTAGTAGTTTCAGCCTAGAAAAATGTCTTTTTTCCTAAGTTTGTTTTTACATGCGTGAAAATAAGTACAGTTTAGAAAGCCTTAAAAATAAGCAAAATCGTAACAAAATTCCAATGAGATCCATTGTTTCACAATATTTAATAAAATGGATAATTAAGATTAAAATTTATATACAGAACTACTACAGTCATCTTTAAAGTCATAAATGCTTTAAAGGTAAAAACTCCAAAAATAACTTTCATTTTTTTTACTTTCTCGCTACCGCTTACGCAGTAGAGAGAACGTCCTGTACTGCTGTGCGAAAAAGCGGCGAATTTTTGGCAGGTAACACTTATTACAGGTAAAACTTATTAGCTAGTAGCGAAAAAGTGGATAAATCCAGTTGCTAAAATTAGAAAACTCCTCTAACATGTATTTAGCCATAATCAATGATTTGTGGGATCCCGATACCGAAAAAACCATTGACGGCAAAAACATCTGTTCGTCTCTGAACACCGCTAGCGGCTAAACCATTCGTCCGATTTTCTTCAATACTGATATTTCCCATTCGATCTGGCTGATGTCGCGGCCCATTGAATTGGAAACAGAATTTTTTTTTTTGGGGGGGGGGCTTTACATGAAGACCTGGGACCATTTTCCAAATTTAAAAAAATGGCTCCAACGTTTTTTATATTGTTGTCGGATAGTGCGAAGGGCGTTTAAGAGAATGGTACAGGTCTCTTTAAAAAATCTTATTTTTCGAAAATTCAAAATGTTTTCCTACAACTACAATTATGAAGATAATTTTGCCCTTCCTCTGTTCCTTCAAGATAAATTTTGAAATAAGGCCATGTACAATTTTTAAAAATTCGTAGTACTTTTCGCGCAATTTGAGGTGAAAGTACGTGCTGTTTGAACATCACTAGCTTTACACTACGGCCCAGTGATCGAAAGAAATACAAAATAGTTCCGGCTCTCCTGTAAGTAACTTTCACATTCTCTTCAGGTGGAGCTAGCTTTCAGGTTTTAATTCTCAGCTGCCATCTATCGGCGCCGAAAAGACATGAGATGGCCTCTCGAGGTACCTACCTCTCCTGGGAACAGTTGTGAAGATGTACCTCGCCCTCCCCAAAACCCGATCTTTATTTATTAATAGGGATCGAGTTATCAAGTGAGCCCATATTGGCCCACTTCGATTGATTGATTGATTGATTTTTTCGTGTTTCCGGGCGCGTCAATTGCTTCGGTCATTAGTCTCGTTAGAGTAGTGCATGTTTCTCTCTCGGTAGATGGCGGTGATCTTCCCCCGCTGGATGGCGAGATCCGGCGCCGACCTACCGTCGGCTAGTGGGGTTTCCCCCTAACCAGGACTCTCCCACCAGCGGGGCACCGCCCCAGCCGGGACAAGCTCTAAGCGCCCGACCGGTCTCCCGGAATATGTGGTGGTGTAGTGCATGTTAGTGTAGGTGTGTGTGTGTAAGGGGGAGAGGATAGGACAAGAAAGAGAAAGGAAAGATCGCGCGCGGCCGACCGCTAGAATTCTCCTCCAGACAGCAGCTGAATTCGATCTAGCTGAAAAGCTAGTGTCGAAAATCCTGCCGCCGTGGGGAGTGGGAACCTAGGACCTCTCGGTTAGAGGCGCTGCAGTGACATCAGTTGATGCACTGAGCTACCGCTACAGGTGGCCCACTTCGATATCTGACACATCTTAAAGCATTCCTGCTTTACGAGGGTTTCAACCTACATTCTTATGAGCCCGCCTACTAATGCGCCCCCGACCACGCCACTATTCCTTAACACGACTTACCTGCCCATGAAAAAACGTGCTACCATTCTGTAACATAATAAATCGATAAATGAAATTGTATGATTAAAACTGAACTTTTTTTATGGATACGCGACCTATTATGTACTTCACTGTTCAATTTATGTATTTCAATTGTTATGACACTATTCGTTCCTGTTGAAACAATGTTCACAAAGTTGCTTTAGCGTTAACAACAATCAACATCGTAATCTAATGAACATTTTGAAAATTAAATAACTTTACAGAAAATGTTGAATAAAAAATTAAATAAAATTTATAGCATGTCTCCATTAACAAAATTTAAAAATGTTAAGGCTTTACTGAAATTATCACCAAAAATTAAAATACCTGTCATCAAATTCCAGGGATGTAATCGTTTTTAACGATTAACTTTTTATAATATAATTTATTAAAACAATTATAACAAGTGCTACAGAATGGCACAAACTTTCTGGTACTTCTTTTGGTTTTCAAATCATTTTAGTCAGGGCTGTATTTGTCCCAGCTTCTTTTCAGCTCCAATCTATTGGCACCTAAAGGATTTTGTTTTTCAATTTTTCAGTACGCCAACGGTAAAATTAAAAGAAGGCTTTAAGAATATTACAGAAGAGTAAAACCTGTTCCCACATACTACTATACTATTTTCGTTTAAAAAATTGGGGTCTTTTTTAAGAAAAAAAATATATATTAGCGTTTCTGAAATAGTAAATTTTAAATAATGCAAATATTATCGACGTGAAATATTTTAAAAAATTGCGTTTGCGTACTTTTTTTAAGAAAATAACCTAGCAAAGTGACGTTTATGTAATCTTATTTGTTTGTAGCCCCATCCGTATGTACAAATAATTTGGAGCTGCTTTCAATAAAATTGCGTTTAAGCGTTTCTGAAAAATGCGCGATTTAAAGAGCATTTTCACAGAAAACTTTTTGAGTCTTCGAGAAACCTCATTGGATATCATTTAAAGCCCTTGAAGTCACAAATGCAATAACGGGTACACATCGCCAGTAATATAAATATTAATGACGTGAAAGATACTTCAAAAAATTAACTTGTGATTATTTTTTTAAAAAATGCAGTAAAATGGCATTTATGTCATCTCATACAGTTCATTTCGTATTATTCGTAGCAAAAATTGGAGCCGTTTTTGTGAACACTTCGCTAGAGCGTTTCTGAAAATGCGATATTTTGAGTTCGTTTACACACACACACACACGCGCGCGCGCGCGCGCAGAGACAGACACACACACACACACACACACACACACACGCAGAGACAGACAGACACACACACACACGCAGAGACAGACAGCACACACACACACACACGCAGAGACAGACAGACACACACACAGACAGACACACACACACACACACAGACAGACACACACACACACAGACACACACACACACACACAGACACACACACACAGACAGACACACACACACAGACAGACAGACACACACACACAGACAGACACACACACAGACAGACAGACACACACACAGACAGACAGACACACACACAGACAGACACACACACAGACAGACAGACACACAGACAGACAGACACACACACAGACAGACAGACACACACACAGACAGACACACACAACACAGACAGACAACAGACACACACACAGACAGACACACACACCACACAGACAGACACACACACACAGACAGACAGACACACACAAAAGTCGGGTTTCGAGGACTCTGTAAGGCACCATTATTTAATAGTTCGCGATGCAAAGCGCCTTGTTCTACGTAGGCGTCAGGAAGCGCGCGAACGCCACAGCCTAGCGAAACCCACCGTTCCGCGCGGAAAAGCGATCAGTTTCATGGCCGCTTGCGGCACCCCGCTACCGAATAAATCTCGTATGTTATTAGGCGAATAAAAGGGACCTGGGAGAGTGGGATGGAGCTCCAAGAGTGGACGAGACATTGAAGGGTGTCAAGACTGCATTATGATACTCAGGCAGTGGACAATGAAGAATCAATAATGGAGAGGGTACGAACTCTGGACAAGGACCAATGAAAAATATACGAAGCAAACCATTGATTTTTCAGGGGCAAATAAAAATGAAATTTGTGCTGTTAATGGTATTTACTGTACCTCTCTATTAAAATCATTGTGGAGAACTTTTATTTAATTGTCATAGGATATTGTGAACCTTTCATACAGTGAACCAAAAATGTTAGTTACCAGAAGTTCACAATAACCAGAGTCGATTGTATATTTGTGTATTTATTGAAAAACATAACAATACAATGAAAGTACGTTTATGATATGTTACAGTGCATTTGCCACTTTCCGTACAAAAAATACAACGAAAACATTTTGACCCTTTTTGAAAAAATCGTGTTTTTAACATTGCCCATATTTCACTCACAATTGCTACCATTACTACAATTTTCTACAAAAAAAACCCTGACGCCAACGAAAGAACTATGGACAACCAATTTTATTTGAAAAAATCCATACCGTCAATATTAGTTGCAGGCAGACGCCGAAAAAAGTCGCTTTTATAATTTTCGAAAATTAGAGTTAACAGTGAAGATTGGACCTAGTATTTCCATCTTTATAAGTGTTACTCATTATTAATACGAGCAATTTAAAGAAAAAAAGTGGTGCTCCAACATCACATACTTTCCCTCATTGTTTCAAAATTTGCAATTTTCTAAAGTTCAGCGAGTTAAAAAACGAGACCTGCGCCATTCTTTTAAGCGTCCCATGTTTTATCTGCGGAAAGAATTCACAAAAAAAACCTTGGAGAGCTTTTTGAGAATATATTTATTTTATAAATTGCATTAATATCAAAAACAAAATTATATGAAAACTCATTTTTTCAAAAAGTTGTATATGACTTTCTTTAAAGAGTTGATTTTTAGAATAGATGTGTAAGGAAAAGTTTTTTCTTCAACATTCTAGTTTTAACTTTTGACAATTTTCGAAAAAAACAGTTCATAGAAAACGAAAACTATTCTTTCGTAGATGTTAACTTTTAGAAAAGAGAAAATTTTGAGAAACAAAATGGAGCCTTTTTGTGACAATTTTTACAACTTCTAAAATTGCCTATATTTCTCACAATAATTCACGAAATAGAAAAAATGGGTTATTGTGTTTAAATTATATTTTTATGGAAATTCAAAAACGATATTCTTTAATATATAAAACTTTAATTGTAATTTAGATATGTTGATATTTTTGTAGCACCGAAGAGGGCCGCAATGTGACCGAAAAAGCTTTCTGCAAAAGTAAACACCTACGACAAAACAACGCCTCTTTTTTTACTTCTATAATGAAGCCAATGTAAACACACTATTTCCTACTATGTTACTAATGTAATCGAGGTTCCTTCCCTTTGTTCAAATGAACTCAGCTTGGAAACTTGGTTTGGATTGTTCTTTGTCAGAAAACATGTCTTATCGCGAAATCGGCCCACAACTGCGGTGGTAGGCGACAGGAATCTTAGATTACATAAATGGCTGACATTACAATTTCTGAGCAAGGAAATCGAATAGGCTACCCAGGAATTCTGTGTGGAACATGTGTTGCATTTCATAAATATTATTTGAAGCAAGTACCATTAAACTGATAGTAAAATCAATTGAATCAATTAATAATACTTTAAAAATGACGGGAAAAGGTGAAAAACCATTACATATTAGTAGAAATCGACGAAAAATTCACAACTGGAGGTCTACAACAACACATACTATCTCACATGATTGAAAATAATTACGCAATATTACAATATTGTAATTTCTGCCATACAAAAACTCTGTTATAACTTCAAAAAGTCTAATTGAAACGAATTGCCTCTCGTGCTTAATTGCATTTATTTCCATTGTCAGGAAGAGTAGTCATTTCTTATTTTTTGAAATGAACGAACATAAATAAATTTAAATGTTACAGTATTTAAAAAACAGAATACGGAAAAGCAAGAATACAACAATCAGCGATTAGAACTTCTTAGAGTATAGAAGTGTGTGTGTTAGTTCCAAGATAAAATTTATTACCTTTCTTCAATCTGTTTCCCTTCATAAAAATACTATCTACATCATACTATCATGATGACCGACCACAATGGGATGAATTCGAAGAATTTTCAAACCTCTGTGTTGCCATTTTTCGGTCTGAAATGAAGCGCGCGAAATTCAAATTAACAATCCCGAATTGCATGTGCGCCGGAATATAGGACCATTATCACTATCTTTACAATTCTTTCCTACATACGAGGATAAAAAGGAAAGACGAAATTTGAAGCTGTTTCTGAGAAACATGTTTACAATTGTTTTCAAAGCGCCTATGCTTCCTCTAAATTAAGCAAAAATACTAGTATTTTCGAAATATTGGTCATGAATTTTTGCAATTTTCGAAAAATCAGGATTTTAACGCAAATGAGACCTGTACCATTCTCTCAAACGTCATTCACACTATCCAAGAAGAAAATATAATAAAAAACGATGGGGCCATTTTTTTTAAATCCTCAAAATGTCCAAGAGGCTCCCCCCCCCAATTAAAATATTGGTTTCAAATTCAAGGAGCCGCGACATCTGCCAGTTCAATTGGGAAATATCAGAAGAAATATTTTGAAGAAAAGCAGCTGGACGGTTTGACTGCTAGAGTAGCATTCGGTATCAAGGACCCACAAAACGGATTCTGGCCACACTGCGTGTTAGACAATTTTTTCTAAATTTAGCAACTGGTTCCTTCTATAAGAGGGCATGAAGGCTCATTGAACTGTTTTCATATATCTCTTATAACCACGATCCAGTAAGTTAGGCAATATCGAAAGCAATAACAAGCTATAACGTATCAGTAAAAAAATTTTTAAATTAAATATAAATAAAAAATTCTATGCAAAAAGTTGGCTGGCCACCACACCTTCAGCCCCCTTCACAGAAAAATCCTGGTTATGCCACTGTTTACAAAGATTGGTATAACCCAAAATGTGTAATGAGCTACACATTACACAATGTGTATTGAGTTATATAGGCCATAACCCTCTCGGTTTAATTTGAAAATAAAAACAAGAGAATGTATACAGACATCAAGACAATGTAGGTATAGAAAACGTAAATGAATGCATATAGAATACGATTAGTCAAAGAATACTCTTAGTCAGGGCGATCGGAAAACAAATATTCCATTCTCGCGGGTACAACGCTCTTAATTGTAGGAAGGGGAAGTAGGGCCTCATAGAGTATATTAAAAGAATGTATGGAGGAGACAGTGCAAGCCGTAGTCTTGTATACATTTTTATAATATTCACTTTCTTTCTCTTGCGACATCGGCCAGAGCGGACGCATTTTAACCAAACGGTACGAGCATCTTCAGTTTCAGACGCTTGATTGGGTTTAGTGTTTTCAATTGTATGGAAGTTAGTAGCACGGAATTAGTTTTGATAAAGGACGTTCTTTGTCAAAACGGCCAAAAAAATATCGAAGGTTCGAAAATCAATATATTTTCGGATTCAGCAACATTAAATAACAAATGAAGTCGTAGGCTTCCGCGGCCAGAGCCCTGATGAAGATCACGACATGATCGAAACGTCGGCACCAGATAACTTTACGCGGCGTCACCCGGACAGCCAAGAATGTAATTAAATAACAAGATTTTGTTTTTGTTTTGTTTTTGGAACATTATTTTTTATCTGAAAATAATTAAATTTTTTAACGATTTTAATAAATTTTCCGGGTTTGTTGCATAAAAATTCCAAGCTAAGATTCTACATATAAAGTTTCGTCTAATATTTTGTTAACACTATTCACTGATTACAACAGAAAAATTGACCAAACAATTTTCAAGGTCATATAGGCCATAAATGGGTAAATCTTGTCATCATCTTTTCGATTTTTCAAAAACGAAAACACTTCTAGATACTTGCACTTGAAGTCTATAAAATTTCATCCTTGGTTATTGAAAGGATTCAGAACTATGAGCATTTTTATTACAAAATTTGTGATGAAAAGTTGTTTTTATCTGACAAAATATTTTTTATTGGGAAAACAATAGGTCCATTACAATAGAACATAGCAGGGCAAATAAATGATAACATATTTACAGATCAATTTTATATAAGTTACAATAGTGTGCCAAAGTAGAAAAGTAATATTATCAACAAAAGTTGAGAGATTCTTTAGTAATATCAAACATTAGTAGCAACAGATTTTTTTTAAATTTATTACTATATATGGTTAAGCCACTGCATGCAAGGGTTGGTATTACTGAAAATGCGTCATGAGTAACAGCAACAAAAAGTATTAAAATTGCTAAAAGCACAGTTAAAATATGGAATTGTGATAAAGCAGATTGGAATTTGCATGATTCTCTCTCATCAAATCAGACACCATGCATGAAATTTAACTATGTAACTCAATTAGAAAGTGAACCGATAAAATTAATGAATTAGCATGAAAAATTAATATTATTTCTATCGTTGCAAGTAATTTTGAATGAATAAAATAATTAGTTCTAACTTAATTCAACAATTGAAGACAATCTTAATAAAGAAATTATACCTACATAACTCTAAAAAAAAATAAAAAAATTACTCTTAATGAAGAATTCAAACATATACTGAAGTATCAAAGCTGATTAATAATTAAAAAATAGTTTATTACATTAAACTGTAAGAATGCACAAGATACAAATAATGACAATTTTTTATAATATTCATAAACGTAAGTTCAGTAATTGTATATATATATATATATAAAATATATATATATATATATATATATATATATATATATATTAATATCCATATAATAATAATAATAATGAGTGTATAAGTATCAGTGTTTATTCCAGGAGACTTTATCAGACAGTAATCTTCAAGAGTACTAATTTCAAATGCATGCACATATTGAAAGATAGCTATACAGGCCCCAGCCGCGTATGAGGTGTCTAAGGTTTAACTCATTAGGTATCTAGGACCTAGGAATAAAATATAAAACAAAGAAAATTTCGATTTTGATTAAAATATGCAAATAATCGTTTGTTTTTCTGCATATTTTCATGTTGCATGTACCCAATCAATTCTTGTATTTAGTGCGCCAGTACCGTGTGTAAGTACACACAGCTGATGTCATGTGACAGCAACGCTCTAAGGAAAAGGTCACAGCCATTAATTATTTGCTCTTCATGTTTTGTGTAATGGAACAGCACCTTATTTTGTAGTTTGGGCAAGTAAGGAGCTGTTATTCTGTATATATAATATGAGTATTTGTGAAGGCCATTTTTGTTAAAAGATTTAATTCATTGGCAGTGCACTTTATTGTTTGAGCCACATTGGACTACTTTTTGATCAACTCTTTTGGGTGGTTTTGTTCAGTAGCATTTCTGTTGTTGCAGCCCACTCTTGATATACCTGTTGAGGTGTATAATACTACATAGAATAATGTACGTAAGTTTTTATAGTACATCAGATATGCAAGATGTGTCAGTTTTAAACTTCCTTGATAGGGTCAGTGCAACATAAACGTTTTCAAGAAAACATAAAAATCCACAGGGAAAACAAACTTCTTGTAAATCATGTTATTTTTCAGTTTGTGTACACACTCTGTTGCCTTGGATACACATATTGACGCACTATGGACCAGTTTGTATAGCATTTGGATGCTTCTTTGTTCCTAAATTCTAAGATCTTTATTTTGGATGTGTGAAAGTGTTGATGTTTATATTGTTTCAACCCCTTAAAATATGGTAGGCCAGGACGTAATATAAAAATGTATTGTGTAATTGCTAATATGTACTTGCTCACAATTACAAAGATAAAAAATTTGAAATAATTAAGACTTTTGTTCTAATTGCATTAGCAGAAAGTGTAAAAAGGAATTATTTACATGCCTACTGATTCTGTTCACTGTGAAGCAATCGGTTCCACTGTAAATCATGAAAAGGCTCTACTTTCCCAAGTATTTAATAATTAAATTAAGATAATAAATTTATTGTAACTCCATGTTGCAGTCACACTGGAATGCAACTATTGTTACTAAATCGATGGAACTTACATATAAATCTTACAGAGTTAGAAATATGCATTAGTACCAAAATTAGCAAGGGGCTTCTGTCACCCCCTTGCCACCAAGCCATTCGTAAATATTAACCAATAACATTTTAACTAATTTTCTATTGCAATGAACGTCATTTCTCAAATGGATAAGTTGTTAATAACTATTAAAAAACAAAAAAACACCCACAAATAAAAACGTGTTTTAAATTCTGCTCAAAATAATTAACTCCTTATCAACATCAAGTCATTTGGACAGTATTCCAAATAGCCTTATCCACAGAAAATACCTGTATTGCTAACGTGGCGAAAATATACAACTTCCGTTGCCACAAAACTATAACATAAAAAAACTACACACTGCACTACATTGACAGTAAATTCAATCAGAATGGTAATATATGTAGTTTTTGTAAATGAAAATATCAAAACCATATTATTGTTGAAACTTAAGGTAAATTGAAAACTTGTTTATTTTGAAAATGATTGACAACATAAAAATAAGAGTAAAAATTAGCAATTCATATCCAAGTTGAGGTAACATATTACAGACTTCAGATAAGGGTTTAGTTGATTTAAATCAAATAATTCACAAAAAAATGTTGATTTACATCAAAAATATAATTTATTGTAAATTTTACAATGAATGGGTAAAAATGTTAAGGTAATGAAGAAAATAATTGCAAATTAAAACATTACAAATATTCATTTATTAATAATCAATGAACTATAACGGCGTCTATGAGTTATTTAATTGAATACGAACACCAATTTTGGTGCTTATTCTGTTCCAAGGCAATTTCTATATTTTGGTTGGATAAGTCTAAATGCGGAAAAAGTTTGTTCCACACTAGCTGAAGATGCTGATACTAATAAGTGTTGTTTTACAAAGTTCATTTCTTTTTCTGTAATTATTTTTTCATAGCTTGCATACTTAACCGCCACTCTATGGAAGCGAGTTCTTTCATAACTGTTGGACCTAAAAGTGTTCCAGTAAAAGGAACTTTGTCTAGTGCAATCAAAATTAGTTTCAAAATAAGACACCAACACTTCTCCAATTCTTTTGATCATCATATTAAAAACACTTTTTTATGTCGCTATCAATTTTACTGATCCACGGTTTCAGAGTTATTTTATGAAAGTTCTAACAAAACCCTCAATATCTCAGAACTATGTCAATGTGGGATAGCCCTGTTTTATACTGACCATTCATATCTTGGTCTCTTTTTTCAAATATCTAAAAATTTTCCCTAATTTGAATATTTAAACTTAAATCAAATTTAAATTATACAAAACTGACTGAAATGCATTTTTGTTATGATTTTTAGTTACCCAGCTTGAGATATTTCATTGCTGCAAATATAGAATGCAACAATAATTTCTTATGATAATTAGCAATTTGAAAATGAATTTGAATGCAATTAATTCAACAAGTGATATCAACATTTCAATTTTTTAAACATTAATAGTAACCCCAGACTTTCTTAGTTCAACCTAACCCTTCGTTTCCTAAGCTAAAATTTTTCACGTTACACTGACTGGGTACAATTTGGACCCGTTATTGTTTTCAAAATAAATAATAATATTTGTAATAGAGAACACAAGATGATTATATGGATTGCGGATATAGTTGTTCCTGTTGGCAGGTAATAAGGCAATTTTTTAATTAAAAATATAAATAAATTCAATTTTTTAAAATGCAAGTCTTACTTGAAGATAAAAGTCTCCTCAGTCCCCGAATCCTTTAATAGAAAAGAGAAGGGATGGGGATGTTTTAAATCTTCACATGTACATTTTAAATATAGTTGTAATTACGATAGGGATAAAATAGGGGCCAACGCCTTCTGTAAAGCACTACCGGTACACGTTTTCTAATTATTTGATAGTATTAAATATTAAAACTTAATTAAATATGTTAAAACAAACAAATCATTAAGCATCTTTAACTACTAATAAAAGATTATATGTTTTAAAATTACTTAAAAACTGCTATATGTTTTAAAACAGTAACTTAAAAAAAAAATGGTATGGTACGTAATGTACCCACTATGTTTACTGAGTGGGTACATATTGTACCCACTCAGTAAACGTAGGATTAAAACAATATAGATCTTGAGGGTCGTAGTCCATGGGATTTGGTCGGAATAGAAAGAATTAAAACATTGGTTTGCTGACGTTACAACAATGAATAATATGATATGCATATCATATTATTAATTTGTGTATTGTACGTTCATATTGATGTTGTCTTCATGCCTTGTTGTTTTTTGTACACTAGCCCTGATGATGGAATTAAAAGATTCCAAAATGTTGCAAACTAATGTTTTAATTGTTTCTACTCTGACCAAACGTCATGAAACACCCCTCATTACATCATGGTCATGAATTCTACAAGATATAATCTTATATTGATAATGCTTTTATTAAAACTAGCCAGCCTTACACAGCACAGAAAATACAACAGAATCACTAATCAAATTAAATTAATTATTTCATTTACTGTTGTAGTTATTTAGTCATGCACAAAAAAAATATAGCAGAAAAAACTTTCAACGACCATGTTTCAACACGTGCATCACACATTGCATCAACATGTGATGTTGCTAACTGACAAATTATCATTCAATATTATTACAATAAGATATATTTCTTTTAGATACTATGACAACAGCTGCCCCCAAAAGCATAAAATGTTCTGATTAATACTGTTATGCCCAAAAAGTCGATAATATAAAATATATTGACTTTGAAAAAGACCAACGTATTCCAAGAGACTTTCACATCACCAAAGTAATCGAAGGTGCAAATAATTGAGTCTAATAAATGAGGCAAATAATTCTAGTCCAATAAAAAAATAAAGTATTGCAGTATGTCATACATCATTTTGTCTGTATTACTACTACTACGATACTGTCACTAATGCTGTCTTTTTAATGGGAATTGTTGCTGGCAACCAAAATCCTTCCGAATATACTACATCCTTCCCAAATACTCTGGATCACAGATAATCTACATACAACTTGCCAAATCTCATAAATAATATAGTATTCATCCCGCTAATTACATTACAAAATAAAACTAACATAATTTAGATGATTGGTCACAAAATAAAACTTAAATATTCTAGTGTTTGACAGTGTTTCACTACAACGGACTACATACAAAGAATATAATAGCAACAAAAGCTTAAAGAAGATAAGTGGAGTTGGTACTGTACATCTGGATCTGTAAATATGTCTATTCTATAACATGATAAGATGTCAGAACATATGAATATGTCTAGAAATCGGTTTCTTCTCTCCCAGGATTTAGTATAAAACGAAACACTGTTTTTTAAAACTGCTTTTTCATTTTATTTTTTCCTGAATTAGTCATTCTAATAGGGCAATTGTGAACTACTGTTACCTGAAGAAACCCATAAACTCGAGTAACAATGTAAAATACTTTTGTCTAACAAGTAAGGTCTTGGAATTTAGACTTATCAAATGAGATTTGAAAGTATAATGTATAGACGATTACATATAATATAGGAAATAAACTTCTAATCATGCTCGTAATGTACAACACTATCCATTGATGTAATTCCTCATAACTACTGTATTATCCCCAAGTTGTATTGCGATAAACAATACCTATATACCACCTATTTTCATTAGTCCCAAATCAACATTTGCTGAATTAAGCTCATGAGGCCCTAAAAATCCTCCTTACATTAAACGAGTGCAACCCACCAAACATGCATTCTTTTGTTTCTTAACATTTTAGTCCACAAAGGAAAAGTCGGACATTCGCAGTACTTACAACAGAGAAATCAGCAACAAGTGTTTTGGGAAAACATGTATCATAAAAATAGTAGATTGGTAATGTTACATGTATTCTAATAACAATAACGGTGTTGTAAACATAATTCAAATGTGGAACAATAACCTCTTGTAACATTCATTCCACCAAAAAATTTGCATTTTTGTTCGAGGTTCTACTTTGAAATCAGTGTTACCACAATGAACAACCCAAGGTTATTTGACTATCTCTCTTTATTGTGAAAGCAAATAAGTAAAACAAAATCTTGGGTTACAACTCACTTGAATGTCAGCACACAGCACCGGCGACATCACTATACGCATTCCACATGATCACACACACATACATAAATACATACACACCCGTTCCATGGCGTCCACTGCTGGGAAAACCGCGTGCTTGGCCCCTCGTTGTGAAGCCCCCTCTCTTCTTCCTACTTCCCCCTCTCCGCACCAACTGCCGATCCACCTCTCACCCGAACCCCCCGGCGGTGCCAACAAGTTCCAACGCGATCCTGGCGCACGTGGCGCGGGGAGTTTCATGAGTCATGGAGAAAACAGCTGGCCACACACACTGCCTATATTCTGCGTAGTGCAGTCTAGGCTAACTATAGGGATGTGAAAAAGTGACTGGACCGTTCTTTCCGCCTTTTCAACCTTTGGAATCGTAGTTTGTCCTTTTTCCGTACACGAAATTTCAGGGTTAGTCGACATAATGAAGCACACACGACGTTTACACGACTTTGGAGTGTTTCCACCACAATTGTGCTAGTTTTTTTTTCCTTTTGAAAAGACTATCCAGGAGTTTCCTTTCGACTGTAACACGTTTTGGCGGCACGTTGAATACTCTTAACAGCAAAGTTACTTCAGCTACGAAATCAATGTGTGTGAATTAGAAGGCGCAGTGCCTACATTTTAACGTCTTTCGTTGTGAAAAAATATTCCATTCGTAGTGGCCTTTTCGCTAAGAAATCCGATTTTTATCTATGTATTTTTCTCTAATATGAGTGGAGACTTTTATCATTAGAGGAGTGTATTTCATGAAATATATTCAGAGTTGAGTAAAATACTTTTAATTTAGTATTTAAATACTTTGCCAAAGTTCCTTGTAAATAAGATTTAAATAAAAATATAATATTATTTATGTATTCTTAATGGGATGAAACGAAAATTCAACCTCAGTAAACAAAAAAATTGGGCATAGTAACTTGGTAAATAGTTCCACGAAATTGGGAATGAAAGCAAAAATAGGATCCACGAATTTTATTAGTATTAAGGTACCTTAAGAATTCCTTTTTTAAATACACTTATTTTATGTATTTAAATATATCTCTAAAATAGACTTATGTCAAAAAAAAACTTAAAAATACAATGTTTCAAATACAAAATGTATTAAAAGTCCGTCTTTAAGTACTACCCAACCTTGAATACAGTGTTTCCAGTAATTCTTAAAGGCCGTTTTACATGGTTAATTTTTCGTGCAGATTTGACTTACAGAAAGCGTGCAGTCCAGACTTCACGATTTCTGCATGAAAATTCGAGCATGTTCAATTTTTTTGATACAGAAAATGTACATTTTGAGCGCATCTAGCGGCAGTTTCGTTTACTAATGGAAATCGTCTACCCTATCTAAGGTTGTGGTTTTGTTAGGTGCGATTCGTGAGATTTTGTGTATTGGCCGACTCGAGTTCTCGGCTTTCTGGGAAGTTTATTTCAAATCTTGCAAATGTATATTACTGAATCTCACTTCTGCAGACAAGATATTTTAGTCCAGTAGAATTAAAATCTAAATCGAAAATAATTGTTACAAAAGGTTTTCTTGTTTTAATGGCGTCTTTTGCTGCCCAATAAGAGTAGGTTTTCCCCCTCAGACGGAGTTGTGCTTATACTTGGGTTTTCGTAACGTGGCAGCTGTGGGTATTATTTTCAAGATGGAATACGGCACGACTTTTGCGTCTCTCTCGCTTCAAGTCGCGAGATGTCGCATGATCGCGACCGTATCAAGCAGTGCTGCAGATCAAGCCACTCAGCGGCTTCCTTTTTACTAGGAAAATAAAATCTCGCTGCTTCAGGCGGCTCCACACTTCAAACATTCGGTATTCGGCGAGTAGCGATCGAACGCTCGTCGATCCCTGGCAGTGGGGATGGATTGCTTGCGACTTGCCGAGCCACAAGTTCAGCTGGCTGGCCCTACCAATGTCGGACTTAGGAGCACCCCAGAGGGAGCGAACATCGGGAATGTGTGAAGCCGCCAAATCGATGAGTTAGTTAGTTAGTTAATGTGCCTTTTTTTACGTGGCGAGACTCGGGCCATCAGGCCCGCTCTTCCGTCTAACCACGCAAATTTCGCTACGCTCCTTTCACCACCTAGCGGAGAAAGGAGGTATTATCTCGGGCGGATATCAATTTTGCTCAGAGGCTTCTTTTTAGAAATCTTAAATTTCGTATGTAGTATATTTCTTGGATGTCATCTAAAACTCGACATATGATATTCTGTAATGACATCTAATTCACGGCACTATTAGTCTATTTGGACGTTCTTTAATATTTGAATTTTCAACTATTTTTAACGAAATAATTCAAAATTGTTTTGTGAAACAACTAATACTAAGCGACTGCTCCAGACCGCAGACAATCTTTCTTCCCTCATTCCTGGGCCCTCCTGTTCACATAATCGCATATTCTTGCATATACTGCTCACACATGTCGAGAGACCATTGAGAGCTCAGAGCTTTTGCCGGTTGAGGCAGGTCGTGGTTAAAATAACGAGCGGGTCTGTATTTAAAATAACTACAGACCTGACTTCATGCGCTGGGGTAGGCTAGTGCATATCGGAATCTCTCAACATATTGAATTCTGACAACCAAAATGCGCTGATGTCGGCTCATCTACTGCAATCATCGTTTGGTCATCAACAAATTTATCAGCAAAACATGGAGTCTGAAAACATGGATTCCCACGCAATGCCTCCGTCGAGTAGGTCACGTGCAGAAAAGCCAAAGTGTAGGTCGGCGATGGATCTCCGTTCTAGCGGGGAAGATACACAGAGACTTCCTGGATGTAACATGCACAGCATTTACGGGACTGACGGCTACTGACTGTGTTGACGCGCCAGGAAACAAAATAACCAATAGGCGAAATTGAGATGGAATCATCTATCGGTATTGATTCATTAAACTACTCTGGAAAAGACTATACATTGCGTGGAAAATAAACTTAAACTGAAATTATGTAGTTCATTTAAACATTTTCCCACTGGATGGCGAGATCAGGCGCCAACCTACCGTCGGCTAGTGGGGTTTCCCTCAACTAGGACTCTCCCACCAACGGGGCACCGCCCCAGCCGGGACAAGCTCTAAGCTCCCAACCGGTCTCCCGGAATATGTGGTAGTGTAGTGCATGTTAGTGTAAGTGCGTGTGTAAGAGGAGAGGATAGGACAAGGAAGAGGAAGGACAGATCGCGCGCGGTCCGTGGCCCGTTTGTTAGGTACTGCTCCGGCATTCGCCTGGTGTTGATCGGAGAAACCACGGAAAACTACCGATCAGAGCCGAATTCGACCTAGCTGAAAAGTAGTGCCGAAAATCCTGCCGCCTCAGGACTCGAACCTAGGACCTCCCGGTCAGAGGCGCTGCAGTGACATCAGTTGATGCACTGAGCTACCGCTCCCGGTATTATTATTATTATTATTATTATTATTATTATTATTATTATTATTATTATTATTATTATTTACATTTGTTGCGTCAACTCACGACGCAATGCGTCTCCTAACCCCTTCTTGGGTGTTGGGCGCTATTGGAGTAATTCTCCGTTACTTTCTACATTAAATCTAGAGTAATCCTTCATTTCTGTAGATATTTCTGTCCGTCACGTCTCGTCGCGGTCTGTAGTCAAGAGGACCGCCAGGTAGCATCTCCACGCACGCGCCTCCTGCTACACGCTCCTGCGTCACTACCCAGCGGCCAGAATTGGGAAGGAAGAAGGATAGACACTTCACAGGGGTTGGACTAGCCCTTGTGAAGCAGACAAACTCGTTATGTTGGAACAAATTTCACATGAGATTCGACGGGAATCGAGCCCGGATCTCCTTGGTGAAAGATGAGCGACTTTGCTCTGCACCACGAGAGGGTTGGAAGTTAAATTGATATAATTTACCACAGTTTAAAAGGTTAAGATTGCAAATTCTTAGGTTCCTTTCTGAAAACGTCTCGTTGAAAATTCCAATATTCGGGGTCCAATAGTATCGATTATTTGTTTAATTGTGGTATTCATTCCAAAATGTTGTTTGGAATGAAGTATCGCCGCCACGCAACTAACTCGGGGCATCGCATATAAGCGCAGTACGTACACTTGGTCGCTCGATAGAATTCATTGACGTCGTAGAACTGATACATTAAAAAAATTCAAGAGGGTGTTAAAGTATAACGTACTTCCAAGATTAAAATACAACATGTTAACCATTATTTTAAATATTATTTCATACGATCTAGTAAGAAGAATAATACTACTCGATATTTCTATGGACCATAAACCACTGCACAACAGAAACATTCACCGCTCAGTTCACTGAAATTTTCACCAGCTGAGTTGTCTGAGGACACAATTGTTGCCATGTAGCGGCTGTGCGTGGGTGATCGAGTTGAGATCATGTAGAGGCTGTTCCTGAGAGATAGGGTTCGAGTCCCCACGATGGTGGATGTTCGGCGTTAGCTGCATAGCTAATAGAGTCGCCGTGTGGAGACTGTGCTACTGGCTACTACATAGCTAATAGAGCCGTTGTGTGCTACTGGAGGAGAATTCCAGAAGCCGGTTGCTCTGATCGATAGTTATCCGTGTTTCATCGGTTAACACCAGGTGAAAACTACCGATCAGAGAGGCCGGCCACTAGAATTCTCCTCCAGAAAGCGACTGAATTCGACCTAGGCCTCTAAGCTTCGTGGGTGCCACGCCGCCGCACACGCGCGAAGCCCGCACGCTCCCGAAACCGCACGCTCTCGAAACCGCACCCTCGAAACGCACGCAACCGCACGCCCTCGAAACTGCACGCCCTCGAAACCGCACGCTTACGCAACCGCACACCCACGCAACCGCACGCCCACGCAACCACACGCCTTCTAAAGCGCACGCCTCGCAACCGCACGCCCTGAAACCGCACGCGGCCGAGCGCAGCGCGGAGCGGTGAGAGCGGCGCGGACGTGATACTTTATTCAATTATGCGCCTCCGCCCGGCGGACGCGGCCGGGCCCCACATATAATGAAATGTAAACCATTGAGCAGAAGGCCATGCAAATTTACTCCCAAGTTCTCTCTGTTGTTTGGGTTGTGCGGCGGAGTTTGGCACGCGCCGGGATGCGCTTTGCTCTGGACTCGCGCGCCGGACGCCAGAGGGCGGCCCAAGGAGACGCACGCCCGCGAGGGAGCGATTCCGGCGTCAACTGCTGTCGTCATCACTCCTCCCCCCTCGTTCACCCTAGATTACTAAGGCGTCGACTGCCAGACGACACAACTAGATTAGTTTAGTTAAAGCCTTATTTTTACGTGGCGAGACTCGGGCCATCAGGCCCGCTCTTCCGTCTAACCACGCAAATTTTGATACGTTCCTTTCATCGCCTAGCGGAGAAAGCAGGTATTATCTTGGGCGACGAAACTGGCGGATCTCAATTTTGCTCAGAGGCTTCAAAGGAAGGCGTGTGAGGGATTTTTTCGCCCTTAAAAATCCACGGCTTCGATCGGGTTTAAACCCGCAAACTCAGGTACAACAGTCCGGTACGCTGAACGTTATACACCACCGAATCCGCATACTCCACAACTAGTGCTGAAAGCATCCCCCACCCCTTCCCCTCACTCACCATTTCCGAAACTTTAGGGACATTGTGTGACTGGCCAGTGAAATACACGTAACCTTGTGCCCGTGCCTATTTCCGGTGTACGCCAACACGCGCCTTCTAGAAGACTACGCCTTTATAATTACGTCTGTTTTATTTTTGGCACTATATTGCCTATTATTAATGAATACGAACCCATTGTCTTGAAGCATTTAAGTTTAGTGACCATTTAGCAACCATAGTGGAACGACGGGGATCATTACAAAGGTCGCATGACGAGGTACTATTGCGGACACTTCTCAAAAGACATGTGTGGACATTACTAGGCAATTGTGAGCTGTGAAAATCAAGTTATTTAGAACTATAAAACCTTTATAATGTATTAGGTAACTCCATATCTACATGCACATCCTTTAAATTAATGTTTCATTGTAAAAAAGAGTTTTTTTTATTCCTACAAAAGAAGTCTATCAGACTACGCCTTTGTATTGTAGGTTAAGGCGGTCCACATTGTCCGAGAAGGATTGGCAACGTGAACGGGAACCTAAAGACATTTGAAAGTCAAACATCTCAGGTAGGCGTTCGTAACACGACGGGAACGGAAAGGATGGCCAACATTTATCTCGGCCCGGGAACGGGAAGCCTCTCGACTCTAGTTTGATTGATTTTTTCGCGTTTCCGGGCGCGTCAACTGCTTCGGTCATTAGTCCCGTTAGTGTAGTGCATGTTTTTCTCGGGAGATGGCGGTGATCTTCCCCCGCTGGATGGCGAGATCCGGCACCGACCTACCGTCGGCTAGCGGGGTTTCCCCCTAACCAGAACTCTCCCACCAGCGGGGCACCGCCCAGCCAGGACAAGTTCGAAGCTCCCGACCGGTCTCCCGGAATATGTGGTAGTGTAGTGCATGTTAGTGTAAGTGTGTGTGTAAGGGGAGATGATAGGACAAGGAAGAGGAAGGACAGATCGCGCGCGGACCGTGGCCCGTTTTGTAGGGTACTGCTCCGGCATTCGCCTGGTGTTGATCGGAGAAACCACGGAAAACTACCGATCAGAGCAGCCGGCCGCTAGAATCCTCCTCCAGACAGCGACTGAATTCGGCCTAGCTGAAAAGCTAGTGTCGAAAATCCTGCCGCCGTCAGGACTCGAACCTAGGACCTCCCGGTCAGAGGCGGTGCAGTGACATCAGTTGATGCACTGAGCTACCGGTGCGACACTAGTCTGGAGGGAATTGAGAATGTCGTTAGTTGAGGTTAAGCGCGGTTGCGAGGTTTTAAGATGGGTTTTGTTAGTCAATAGAGAGTTTTTGTAAAAACCTTTTAATACGTAAACATGATCGTCAATAGGAATTAAACTATCTTCAGAAAAATGAGTTTTTGCATGTCGTACAGTCGAAAACATATGTTAAAACTAGGAACTAATTTAAACTGAAAACTCATCAAACATGATCTAAAACAAATTACACGCTCCTTCAGTAACACATTTAGTTAGTTTCGCAATATTCGTAACACAAGAATTGTGAAATGTGCAGTTTTTGTTCCATTCTATTTTATTGATCAGATTTGGTAGCTTTCCGAATGTTCTTTATTTCTTTCCTTGGAGATGAGTGTATAATTTATGTTGAATCACTCTTCGTTCCATTACATCCTCAAAAGAATTAATCCAATCGAAAAGCAGTAATTGTAAAAGAGAATAATACCAGGTCTTTAGTGTCGAAATCGTTCGAATCGACAAAACGGACAAAAGAATATCTGACTACTTCATTCAGAAAACTATACTCCAAATTAAACCCCAGCCCAGAAATATCACAGAAGGGTCGTTCTTTACAGATAAAAAGCACATAAAAGGGACTGAGGCTTTCAGAGGACTTAGTAATTAATTTTCGAGAATGGAAGGCTCGGTTCACATGTTTGGCTTCACAAAACGTGTGACCTCTGACTTCCGGAACCCGCTTTTTTCGGTAGACATTTTTGAAAAGCACTGGAAAGAGAAGTTAGCATTGCCGTCGGGAATGTCGACCGGGATTCAACTGTTTCTGCAGGCAGGAAATGATCTTTGAGAGAGCAGATTCGTCCAGGAGTCTTTACCACTTGAGGCTGGAAAGGATGACATTCGACGGTCGATAGAAGATCTTCCTCAGTTCACTTGCTGTCCAGTTCATGCCAATGATCTCATGAACTTCACTTGTTTTCTGGTAATGCACTTTAAACATTTTGACTTATTTTAATGGAACAGACAAAAATCTCCAGAAAAACATGAGTAAATGAAACTTCTTTGGCGGAATATATTGTTTCTCCGTTGTTATTTTTTTTTACAAGGCATAATATGTCAATTGTTTTCTTCTAGGATTGAAAGAAGGATAATAAAAACGTTAGTTACATAATTCACTGTAGTTATATATTCTAATTTTTTTAAATATTGGAAATAGCAATTGCTAATATTTTTAAGGGAACGTTTCCAAATATCTTATTATCAATATATTTTATTGCTACAAAACTCGATACTGTAGGGAATTTTGAAATGCCTGATGATAATAAATATTACTGATAATTTAGAATCCTCGTACCACTTATTCTTTCATATTCAGCCTTTCCTACTTACCGCGCGGGAAAACCACAATGGTCTCAGAAATATTCATCATTTCTTGAAACGGTCTGGTTAAAGGAATAAAGGATGAAATAATTGAAGTCATCGTTATCAACTTAGATTATTGAGAGAGCCGACTATCGAGGGACTATTTTGCTCTAATAACGGCAGACACAACATTTCGATTTATTTTAGAGAAGCAAGACAGTTTTAAGCAATGAACTATCTGAGGTGCTATGTGCAAGAGTGAAAGAAAGACGCAGTGAAATTACAGCTATGTTGATTTATTTGCAGAATCGAAAAAATTATGATGTAAAAGCTTTATCTATTGCTCTCCAGGAACGTAGCTTTGCAGCCAGACTAGACGCAATAGTACAAACTGGCGGTATCTACGACCAGCAAACAATGACTTGCAGCTCTTTCATTGAAGTGTTACGCGTCGGCGATGCTCAAAGTTACCAGAAAAGTAAGGTTAAAGGCCACGAAACACATCTTTAATGATCCTTTTCACACCTAAAGGTGAAAATGTTCAGTCGCTGAAGGGCACTTTCAGACAATGAGACAACTGGAGCATCTGGACTGTACGAGACAACTGGACTGTACGAACATCACTCGTCTTCGTGATAAGGTAGCAGCAGTAGTAATGGAACAGTAATAAAACAGGGAAAACATGATTATTTTGAAAATACTTCTTTTCAAAAAAAATCATAAAATTGAAGAATATTGATAAAATAAAAAAATATGAAATAGCGAAGTATGTAAAACATGATACTAAATATGTAAAAATATGTAATGAAAAACTTGGATTTTGTATTAGACGGCGAGATTCGCCAAGAATACAAATTTGAGAAGGGAAATTGAAAGACAAAAAATATGTAATACATAAATATCCGGTCTTACTCATGGGCTCTAGTAAAGATTCGCCCCGGCGTATTGAGAGGCGCTTAATTAGATTCCGGTGCTAGCCCGGACCGCTAGTATATTTTTGTCGGATACCACAAAAAGAAGAGTCGAAGCCCTTTACAAGTTAGCCAACTGCAAACGAACGAATGCGGGAAGGGAGTGCAATGGGCTCAAGGGCACGACGACCACAGAATCTTCACTTAGGTTACCAGCAGTAGCTGTCACTTTGGCTCAAGCTTAGGAAAATTGCTTTATAGCTCTGACCCGGCAGAGAGGCCCTATCCAGGCTTAAGCGGGGAGGCACCCCAGTGCGTTGTGGCGTTCCGTCGAATGCCCATCCTGGGGAATAACATCCTTCTGGTACAACAAGACTATGCAGAGTAGTAGAAAACACGGGTAAAACGTAGTAACAGAAACGAGTCCACTCCGATCAACACCAAGCGAATGCCGGAGCAGTACCCTAACCAACGAGCCACGGATCGCACGTGATCTTCTCTTTCTCACACATTACACACACACTTACACAAGCATTCACTGCGCTATCACACATGCCGGGAGACCAGTTGGTGATTTAGAGCTTGTCCTGGCTGGGGCGGTGCCCCGCTGGTGAGAGGAATCAGATTGGGGAAAACCCCGCTAGCCGACGGTAGGTAAGCGCCGGATCTCGCCATCCAGCGGGGGAAGATCACCGATATCTCATGAGCAAAAAACGCACTACACTTACGGGGCAAATGATCATAGTAGTTGACGCGCCCGGAATTACTAAGAATCAATCAATCCCGAGCAAAACACGCACTAGACGTACAGGACTAATGCCCATAGTAGTTGACGCGCCAGGAATCACTAACAACCAACTAACTAACCAACCGAAACGAGTCCAGTAAATGAACCACCCAGGAACTGCGGCGTGACCGCTTCGCGGCACGAGCACGGTTCTACGAAACGTCGCGACGCCTCCGTCTTGCAAACCATCATCTATTATGTCCGGGGAGCTACTACGTAAAATTACTCGCACCGCATACACGCACGCTCATTTAAATGCGTTCGTTATAGTGTTTTGATGCATTTAAACATATTCTTGAAAATATCTCGTGAATGTTCAATGTAGGACATCGTTACCGACCTGAGGCTTTTGAGTTCCACAATACTGTTCAGCAATTGAAATGAATTGAATCGAATGTGCCTTATTTTACGTGGCGAGACTCAGGCAAGTAGGCCTGATCTTCCGCCTGACCACGCAAATTCCGCTACGCTCCTTTCACCAACCGTGGGAGAAAGAAGGTATTACTTGGGAGACGAAACAGGCAATTTGAATTTAGCTCAGAGGCATGATTTAGGCTTGAGGATCTTTTACATGCAGTAAATCTACTAACATGGGACAGCCGGCTTTACTTCCCCTCCCCTCCGAAGGAAGGCGTACGAAGGATTTTTTCGCCCTTAAAAATCCACGGCTTCGATCGGGTTCGAACCCGCGAACTTGGGTATAACAGTCCGATACGCTTACCGTTACATCATCGCAAATGTTCCAAATTCCGCCACATTCCATGTAGTACGTAGTGTTCATCGTATTATTTCTTATCAAAGAAAATTTTACCTTGTAAACTTTTCCCCAAATACTACTTCTTTCCTTCTAATTTTCTATTGTTAATGATAAATTTAGTGAGGAAGAAGTATAAATTAATGTTATTGGAGCTTTCGGAGGTAGTCTGATTTATGAAAGAATTTTTTTCTCATTTGCATTCTTTTGCAATTTCCCTTCAGAATATTAGTTTTCGTTTGCATTCCAAAAGGGGAAATAGAATGTGTACATTCAAACAAGAATGTCCCATGATTTGCGGAGACTATATTACCAAATCGTGATTATGGAATCGTGATGCGGATTGAAATTTAACGAATCACATCGCAGAGTATTTGCAAATCAATGATTCGGTTTGCAGACTTACTTATCCATCATTCAAAGCTAAATATATTCTGTGTTAAAAATCGATTCCTCCCTGAATATAAAAGATTTCTCTTGTTTGGAGCGCCGGTTGGCGTCCTCAAACAATAACTGTAAACAATGTCAGAATAACCAACCGCGGTCGTAATTAACAAACATCTGTGACAATAGCGTGCATTTATTAAACGAAATACATTCGTATTGTGCGAAAGCTTTTCAATGCCATAATCAGCGCCGTTTGCATTCGCGGTTCTCATTTGTTCGCCGCGTGTGGCATCGAGATGGCCGACGTTTTCATGCGCACATACGCGTGAATGCGTCCGCGCCACGCCTCCGAAACGTGCTCGTTGCAACGTGCCAGACCTCCAGTTACACAATGGTCTACATAGCACTTTCATTAATCAGGTTACAGTGTCAATTGTACGTTGTCAGAAAGTTTCAGGCAACTCTGGTATGTTTCTATTGTATCCTCTACGATATTATTCATTTAAATTTAATTGAATACTCATGTTTAAGCTTAAGTATTTTTTTCTCGTCAGTTGTTTTGTAATGGGGTGGTTTAAAGCCTGGAACAAAATAACTTAAAAGCCATTCATCTGAAATTCGAATATACTCAATCAGTTAAAAATGTAGACAGAAAAATATATTTAATTTCATGGGTTCGAGGTTTAAATTTTTTTGTATCTAATGTCAATGAATTTTACTTTGAAGCCAAAGAAAGACGTAAGAATCGTATGTTTATTTATAACCAGTAATGTACTTCAGCTTCTTGGCCAATGATTCCCAACTCTTATCAAGTTTTTCGGTCAAAATACCCTAGATCATTCGAGCAAAAGCTGTGATGGGCCCTTGTTTTGCTTCTGAAAATAAATGTAGCTTCACTTTGCTCATTGTTCTGTTGAGCTCTCCTTTTTGCTAGTTGTGGTAGAAATAGAGTTAAGAGTGTGATTTGCTAATTTGTTAGCAATATTATAAAATCAAATCTACAGTTCATTACCGATGCAAATAAGATTTCTATTACTCGGGAGCAAAAATGTCATTTTTCGATGTTCCAACTTCGCTTTGTTTTTACTTGTATTTATTATTCAATTATTTATGGTTAAAAGGTGTGGAAGAGATTCTGGAACACAAGAAAACGTGGCCAAGTTTTTAATGTTTATGACGAAAATAAATAAAATCAAATGTTCACATTCTCGAAAACTTAATATATGCACTTTTCAGAGGATTTTCTCCATGAAGAATATTGTCCAATCGATATTAAAATGCGACTCAAAGCCGACAAGTTTTAATTTTCAAAGAAACGAATATTGCATTGCAAGAACAGTTTCCTGTTGTCTTGACAACTTATGGTGTCAGATGGCACTTGATAAATCTGAATCTTATAAAACATATGAGACAGATTATGTGACAATATCTATCTAAAGGCAATGGCCCGTAAAGAGTGACAAAATAAGTGATATTTCACAGAAACAAATTTAATACTTCCGAATTTAAGTAATTTTTAACGCTATAGAACAATTTTGTTCGACGTAGATAGTGAGAAATGTTCTGACACTCTGGTCATTAATGTAATGTAATCAATTCTAAACAACAGTTATCAAAAATTGATTGAATGAAGTTTCCGGGCACATTTACAAAGAAATTTCATTATTTTTGAATAGGAATCATAAATACGAATTATTAACCCGTATGTTCATAACAAATACTAAGAATGGTACTTATAATCGGAAAACGATTTAAAGGGTGTGAAAACATTACTTTTGAAGTTAAGAGAGGAGTTCATTCGGAAAGTTTGCATTGTATTTTGGATATTTTATTACATTAAAATGTTTAATTGGCAGGAAATACTTCTTTAAATGTAATTTACAGGCGGTTCTCTCTAATCCCCGAGTAGGAGTCACCATTGCTAAATTTTACGTTTCAATTTAAATGTGAAATGCCGCTTTTTTGGTCTGTTGTGTTTTGGGCGTTTCCGCACACTAAGCGTTGTTTTTGTCCCCTGTATCTGCCGGGGAGGTCGTTTAGTTGAGTGCGGAATACCGGTTTAAAACGGCGCTATAAATTCAAATCATCCTCCAAATACAGCTTCATTTTTAGGTAAAAATGCTCACGTTTTGCTCTTTTGCACCTTCTGACCGGAATAATAAGTTATGACGCTTTGTTCTGTTGAATATCTCATGTGATGATATTTTTAGTTTTGACAGTTAGCTTTGCTTTGATATTTGAATTTTAGGTGGTATGAAAAGGTTAAATATGAAAAAGGTATTATATTGGATATTTATTATTGAACAAAAAACATTAATTACCAGCTAAGTAATGTCCTTTATAAGAGGAGCAATTTTCTAGAGAATAATCTTCATATGTTTCGATAAATATAAAAATGTTTTTAAAATCTTTTAGAAAATAAATCACGAAAAATTACATAATTTTAGTTATACCCTTTTAGTGAAGAATCTTTAAAACATTAACAACACACCTCCTAGAAAACAAAATACTAGTCTGAAGCGGATGTAGATAGAATGTAGAAGATTTTCCAATGAAGAATTGAAATACATACACGAGCAAACAGGTTCAGGCCGCTCTTGGAAAAGATGGACAGAGAACGGAATTGGTATCGCCTTAATCATTGGTAACGGAAGTTACACTTAAACGTACGATGTTTTAACGTACGTAAGTACGTTGGTACTTTCGCGTGGCTCTGATCCTTTTCGGCTCCAGCCGAAGGCGAAGGCTGCGTCTTACTGATCACCACTTTCCAGGGGAGGTAATAAGTAAGTATTAGCCTTTCGAAGCACGGTTTCGAGATATCCCGATATTAGCGCAAAACTCCTGCTCGGCAATTGTTCGCGAGAAATCAGGTGATCTCTGTGTGCACGCCACAGGGACAGCTTTCGTCAATGTGGAAGTCGATAAGAACACCAATGCCTTACTGCCCTAATTTCGATTGCCCTTATTTATCAACAAGGACAGCAATAATAATAATAATAATAATAATAATAATAATAATAATAATAACAACAACAACAACAACAACAACTTACTTAGGAAAGCATAATCAAGTTGCGAAACTCGTGCACAGGGCAATTGCAATAGAGCATAAATTATTGGATGAATCGACACCGCCATTCTATAAGTACATCCCTCCTCCAGTGCTGGAAACAGGTTCCACCCTTTTGTACTGGGACAGACCAGTTTTAACTGATCGTACTGTCGATTACAATAGGCCAGATATTCTCCTTGTAGATAAAAAGAAGAAAGAAGAAGTAATAATAGACATGGCAGTACCATTATCTCACAACATCAAACAGAAAGAAATAGAAAAATTTCGAAATATGAAAACGCATCTTATGAACTAAAACATGTTTGGAAATTAAATGCTACCAAAACATACCCACTCGTGATATCTGCGGAAGGCCTGGTCAGTAAAACCTTCCTTAAAAACTTAACAGAACTTAAACTACCCAAAAACGTCCTGAACATGGGGCAGCGAGCAGTTTTGTTGCAAACCGCCCGTATCGTAAGAAAATTTTTATCTTAAGCCAATATAAGATAAGTTCTTCTTCCGTGACCGAACCTGTTCCCAAAACAACTCTGAGGAAGGCGAGCATTTTTATAATAATAATAATAATAATAATAATAATAATAATAATAATAATAAAGGTGCTTTCATGACATTAAGACGGTTGTTTTGTATGAATTGGAAGCGTATGGAGACTGAAAAAATCATAAAAATCAAATGAGTGATTTTCACAAAAATTGATCAATGTCCGAGAGGTAAAGAATGATATATTATGTTTATTTGTAAAATGCCCATACGTTGATCACATCCCAGGAATGAGAATCCATAGCGATAACCCTATTTCCATTCCAGGGATATTGTCTGACCACGTGTGCGGTTGCGGTGTAGCGGGGTCGTGTCCACGGGGTTACAGCGTGACGTTACGCAAAGTGACGTTTGAGAAGTATTTGTTTCAGGGGATAGTCTGCGGTAGTGGATCTGTGGTAGAGGAAATAAGTTTTCTTTCAAGTGTAATACAATGAAAAGACTATTTTCACAAAATCGAATAACAATCATTTATATTCTAGAGAGCTAGTTGACTGACCATATCCTAACATTTGACATACCATTGTCTCCTCATTTTCTGCTTTGTCGCTCGAAAATTTGTCATGGTAGGAAAATGACGCGTGTTTTATGCAATCACGCGTTCGGTGCTGTGGTCAATTTCCAGAGCCACAGCCGCTGGGGCGTGAAAACGCCTCTAAAATGCCTCATCCGTCGAGGGGGGGGGGGCGTTGGGCGCAGCCGCGCGTGTTCTTGGCGGCGCTCCGCGTGGGCGCTTGCAGCCGCAGCCGTGCCCCCGACGCCATCCCCGCGTCGTGAAGCTCTCTCTGATTGAGCCAATTGCACCCCCCCCCCCGCCCCCTCCCGCCCCCGCCCGCGCCGTCCACACCGCCCGCGCCGCCCACACCGCTAACGCCGCTCGGGCAGCCTACACCACCCACACCGCCCGCGCCTTCCACACCGCCCGCGCCGTCCACACCGCCCGCGCCGCCCACACCGCTAACGCCGCTCGGGCAGCCTCCACCCCCCGCCCCCCACACCCCGCGCCGCCCCCGCCCGCGCCGCCACACCTAACGCCGCCCGGGCAGCCTACACCACCCACACCGCTCACGTTACCCACACCGCCCGCGCCGCCCACACCGCCCGCGCCTCCCACACCGTCCGCGCCGCCCGCGCCGCCCGCGCCGTCCACACCACTAACGCCGCCCGGGCAGACTACACCACCCACACCGCTCACTTTACCCACACCGCCCCCCCCCGCCCCCCGCCGCCCGCGCCGCCCACCCGCCCCCCCCCACACCGCCCCGCCGCCCGCGCCGTCCACACCACTAACGCCGCCCGCGCTGCCTACACCACCCACACCCTCACGTCCGCCCGCCCACCCCCCCCACCGCCCGCGCCGTCGCCCGCGTCGTCGGGGTAGAAGCACGCCCCTCTCTGCCGCGTTAGGGATAGGCAGTGTTTTAATCAATTCATACCAACGCTGTAACCAGGATTTGCTAGCGGGGCGTAGGTGTAGACTCTAGCTGACAATGTTTTATTTGAACGAAGTATTACTTTCTGACACTTTCTTCGTAATGAAAGAAAGTATTGTAATCGTTCGCCGGAAAAGAGCATTTTTTCGGCAGAAACACTTTTATTCCCGGGCCCTGGTAAGGAAAAAGTGCATAAATCTTGTTCCTATGTGTAGTAAATTACTTCATCTATAAGGATGTGTCGTCACAACCCTTGTTTTGTGGATCCGTGGTTGCGAAAACTGTCTGTCTGCCGGTGGTCAATGGTAGCGCCTACATTTTGATAATTTTCTTCGAAATAGATCTGAAGAAGGCTTGTCGCGTTTGAAACGAATATTTTTATTTTATGAGGGTACTTTATATAAGCCTCAAAATCATTTTCTCAAAAATGATTGCAAATTTTATGAGTTAACTTTGCCCTCGGTGGGAGTAAAGGGCGAATGATGCAGATCTCATTTTTACTAAAATTCCTGATTTTTCAAAAATTTTGAAAGGTCAATTTTTGGGGCACCTTCCTACAACTACAATATTAACAATAAGTGAGTTTTCCTTAGTAAAACCTGTCCTTCAAAGACAGATCTTGAAAGAAGGTAGTGTAAATTTTTTTAAATAATTCGTGTTTTTCGTATAATTTTCTGTGAAATATACACAATTTTCAAATTTTTTGAACAATTTTTCTCAAAAAATGTCTCCAGTTTTTTTCTTAAAAACATCTCCAATTTTTTATTTTTCTTATCATATGAATCAAAAAACGGTTAAAAATATTGTGCCGTTTCCGACGAGCTCTCTGTATTTTCGAAAAATGCAAAACGCTAACATTTGAAGACTACAAAATTGAAGATAGTGATTTTTTGCTCAAAGAAAATGTGTTCTAAAAAATGAGCTCTTTAAAAAAGACTAGTGTTTGCTTAATTTGTGAATGAATTTTAAAAATCTCCAGAAACAGCTCTAAATAGGATAAAAAATAAAAGGATAAAAATATGTGTTAGTTCCATTTTTTGCGAACCTCCGTATTTTCGAAAATTGCAAATGTAAACTTTCAAAACTTCAAAATTGAAGTTATAATATTTTGCCTTAAACACAATCTATTCTTAAAAATTAGTTCTTTAAAAAAGGTCATGTCCAATGTTTTGACAAAGTGAGTGATGTTACGTAATTTGTGGTTGAAATCAATACAAATATAAAAAACGTTTTCTCAAAAACCGCTAATTTAAAAAAATTTCCGCAGATAAAACAGGAACGCTGAACAGAATGGTGACGGTGTCATTTTCGTGAGCCACTGATTCCGAAAATTTTGGAAGGGGCCCTGAGTATCACCTAATACATCATATTATTCCCTTTTTGTGTTTAATCTCTGATTTTTTTTCTTCTCAGCTGACAATTTGGGGAATTATTTATCATTTGAGGAAGAGGTTCTCTACGTAATCTGACAACCATGTAAATTAAATATAGCATCAAAAGTCAATCATCATAAAAGATATAATTTCATTCTCCTTGTAGTATGTTTTATTATTTACTATAATAGTAAAATACGCCTTATATAAGTTTAAAAAATCAATGAAAAAGGAGGCCCATAAATATAATTGTTTTTGCTCTTGTTTTAGGTTGCATACGCCTGTGTACGCACGGCGCCTTTTGTGGCTCGCTAGACTGATTGAAATTCGCTGGGGCCGGTTCGGCTTCGCTCCTCCCGCTGAGCCCCTCCCCCCCTCCTCTGCTCCGAACGAGTCGCCACGCCGAGCGCTGGCGCCGCTGATTGTAGCTCTATGATTCGTTCCATTGGTGCCGATGGATTATTCAGCTCGTCAATTATTCCCGTAGTAATGATTACGGCAATTATTGGATGACTCTGTTATGTCCTGTGTAAGGATAGATCACGTTACGGCTTTCGGCTACCACTATTCTAAATGTATAATAACGGTGTTCGAAGACAGTAATTCAGTCAGTTTTGTAATAGAAAACAAATTTCGCCCGTGGTAAAAGGTACCCCAGTAAAATGAGCCAGTAACCTAATGAATTTGAGATCTGAAATAAAACTGTTTTCGTTAACGACTGGAATATCATGTATTATGGGATCATCCTAAAATTCTAACAGTGTGTTTCGCAACGAAAAGATCATTAAGGTATGGGGTTGAGGCAAAATAAACAATAATGGGTATGTTTCAATGTTAACAGGCAATTAAAGTAGCTTGGGCGAGAGACTAGATATTTCTTATGTAAAATTTGTGTCAGTCAGTGGGTCTGTCGATAAATCACCGAAGTTCAGTTAAGAGAATGTTTAAGGACTACAAAGTATTTGGCAAACTGCCGAGGAAATGTTTTGGGTTTATATTAAACAACGTGAAAATTTACTTTTATTATCAAAGCCAACTCTTATATATATATATATATATATATATATATATATATATATATATATATATATATACACACATGTGTGTGTGTGTGTGTGTGTGTTTTGGAAAATGTACAACACAATAAGAAATACCACGACGAACATAATGTAAATCTTGAAGGCAGGTTAATGGGGCTTGCTCAGAAGTAAAAACGAACTACAAGCTGGTTGTTGGTTTTTATTTCTGACCAAGCCCCGTTAACTTGCGTTCAATATTTCATCAATTGGTCGTTAACAATTCTTCATAATATAAATCGGTATCTTTACGCAGAGCGTCGAAATACAGAAGACAGCTACTGTCTAATAGAGAGAAAAAAGGAATATGGTGAGTTTAGAGATGAATTTGTGCTTCTTGACTTCATACATGTGATTTTTGCACCTTCTGACATACTTTTCGTTCCCCTTTTCCATGATACATACTTCTTTTCACATATCATACAGAGTTGAATTCTGCATAAAGCAACGAGAATAATATCAACGAGCGTTGTTGATATTTGGTGAAAAATATTTGCTCCCGTGAAATAGAAAGAATCAGCACGAGCCAACGAACTACAATTTGATGTGATAATACGGCGACGAAATGCCCCCTTCTTAAACACACTCTAGATTTAGCGAAATGAATGCTCAATAAATCGTGCGCAATTACCCTATTGGGGTGGGCAGGGACCTGATAGAAGTAGTAGATCTGGCATCGTTGCGTCGGAATTCCTTATGATCTGTGGACGGTAGTGGAAGGCAGAGGTTGTCCGCGCTGCGTTGCCGACTTTCCTCCTCGCAGTGCCGGAAAAGAGAAGCCGCCGCGGCCGCCGGAAATGGCCCCGTCATTTGTTTTGCGCGCTGATGGCGATCGATGAGTGAGGGCTGCCAGCGGCAGAGAGCAGGACGCGTATCCGCCTGGGAGGAAAGACGTGGGCGGAGAGGGGCTTTCAGCGCAAATTCCCTTCCACTTCCTCCAACAGACGGACTCCCTGCTAAGCCACTTTTCGTTGTCCCGTGAACGTGAACTTTATTTCAGTGCCCGAGAGTAATACTTTTGCACTACGTACAGTCCTTCTATTGTAATGGAAATTCGAAAATAATGTGCGATAAATGCTTTCTTTTTTTAAAATTAATTTTTGTTACATTTGAATTTATTGAAAATAAATATTTGTGGATAGTATATTGAATTTTCCGCCGGAGTAACTATAAATGAGACAGAAGATGCAAGAGAGTGCAATTGTTGCTTATGTATTTTTCTAAAGAAATGGAAAAGCAAAGATAAATTGTACTTTGCATAAACTACTTTCAATGAAACATACTACAAATTAGATTTGCATACATTGATAGAATAAGAGAGAAATGCCTACTGGGTTTGTTTACCTTTTTTCAAAGGCTCACGGCACACTGTGAGATAACACCGTGCACTACTGTCTGTGACCGGGCGGGTTCTGCCTCTTGATGGCGAATAACATTGTTCATATTTCGTGACGCGTCGTTAAGTTTAAAGAGACGCCTGTTGATGACAGTGTAACAGAGAATGAAATAACTTCTTCAGCTATTAAGCTCCCTTAATGAACACTTACTCCTCTGACCGCAGGAGCTCTGTGAGAAGAACACTCACAAGACGAAGAATCTTGGAAAGGCTGACAATTCCTCCTCAGATCGTTTTCTCCTATGCAAAAGTACGTATTGTTAAAACTGGACCGAATAAATTTCCAAATTTCCAAAGGAACTGAAAAAGCACACATTTTGCCTCGAACATCAAAGGAAATATATTTGGTAATTAGATTCAGAAGAAGAAAATATAAAAGAACTTTCCACACTTCCTTTTCCTGTGAAACGCGGTAGGTAAATTTGTTCTTTATTGGTCAGTCTAGTTAAATGACCCATTATTTTATTCCTAAAATCTTCCTTTTTATTCAGTTGAAATACCATACATATGTGAATGATTTTAGATGTAAAAACCTCCTGTGTTCCACAAAATATTACCAATCTGCAGTTTCATCATCAAAGGGTACGAGAAGAGTGTTTGCGAGCAATTTTCGAAATTCGTAGAAGCCAGTACCTCATCAGAACATTGAAACTCGGAAGAAACTTCACTTTTGCGAAGCACCAAACGTCACAGACAGATTTGGAATTTTTTGGTTAATTAATTTAATTTTAAAACATTGTACAATATTTTTAATATTACGAACTAGTATACAATTCTTTTAAACATTATTGGGGTAGCCTCCCCAACGGAGGCCCTAAGCACTGTTTAGTTTGCTATTGCACTAATCCACCACTACGCGTGTGCATTTTTTATAAACCTAAAAAGGAACTGTCCTATATACTTCGATTTTTTTCAAGTGGTCGATGTCATTAGGTCATTCACCTCCTAATGAATGTTTTTAAATTCATTTGCGAACGTCCTCCTCAACAGGGCTCGTGGCCTCAGAAATGTGCTTACCACAGTAAAATATATTCATTTTATAAGGCAAGAGGTTAATTGATTGATTGATTTTTCGTGTTTCCGGACGCGTCAACTACTTTGGTCATTAGTCCCGTTAGTGAAGTGCATGTTTTTATTGGGAGATGGTGGTGATCTTCCCCCGCTGGGTGGCGAGATCCGGCACCGACCTACCGTCGGTTAGTGGGGTTTCCCCCTAACCAGGACTCTCCCACCAGCGGGGCACCGCCCCAGCCGGGACAAGCTCTAAGCTCCCGACCGGTTTCCCGGAACATGTGATAGTGTAGTGAATGTTAGTGTAAGTGTGAGTGTGTGTAAGGGGAGAGGATGGGACAAGGACGAGGAAGGACAGATCGCGCGCGGTCCGTGGCCCGTTTGATAGGGTACTGCTCCGGCATTCGCCTGGTGTGAATCGGAGAAACCACGGAAAACTACCGATCAGAGCAGCCGGCCGCTAGAATTCTCCTCCAGACAGCGACTGAATACGACCTTGCTGAAAAGCTAGTGTCGAAAATCCTGCCACCGTCAGGACTCGAACCTAGGATCTCCCGGTCAGAGGCGCTGCAGTGGCATCAGTTGATGCACTGAGCTATCGGTCCCGGTGGCAAGAGGTGTAACAATGACCTAATGACATGAGCAACTTTTAAAAAACTTTTAAAAAATCGGTGTAGTTCGTACTGTACTCTTACGTGCAGTCTGCAAATCTTCGACAGACAAGTTGCTTTTCAGTTGGACGGATTAATATTATGCAGAATGGTATAGCATTAGCGTTACTTCCGGGCTGGTCCTCTTTTAATTTGGCGTGAGGCGCAGACCTCGTGCCAACAATCCACGCCCCCATGTCGCGGGCCGCCGTGATAACACGGAGGGCGCCGGAGCGCTTCGCCAGGGCGACAGAGCGTCGCTCCGCACCAACGCATCGAGCGAGGCGGGAACGCGTTGGCGCGCTGCCCTCTGGGGACGGGGCCCCCCACTCCGCGCCCTGCCCTACGCCACGGCGAGCGCGGTGCGAGGGGGCGTGGCACTGCGGGCGGGCGAGACTCCCTGCGTGGCGGTGGCGGTGGCGGTGGCGGGGCGGTGGCGGTGGCGGTGGCGGGGTGGCGGGGCGGTGGCGGTGGCGGGGCGGTGGCGGTGGCGGTGGTGGTGGTGGTGGCGTGGTGGGGCGGCGGAAGCTCGGTTTGATTAATTGATATTTTCGGGGTTTCCCCTAACCAGGTCTTCCCCCACCAGCGGGGCACCGCCCCGGTCGGGACAAGCTCCCGACCGGTCTCCCGGGATATGTGATAGTGTAGTGCATGTTAGTGTAACTGTGTGTGTAAGGGGAGAGGATAGGACAAGGAAGAGGAAGGAAAGATCGCGCGCGGTTCGTGGCCCGTTTGGTAGGGTACTGCTCCGGCATTCGCCTGGTGTTGATCGGAGAAACCACGGAAAACTACCGATCTAAGCAGCCGTCCGCTAGAATTCTCCTCCAGGTAGCGACTGAATTCGACCTAGCTGAAAAGCTAGTGTCCAAAATCCTACCGCCGTTGGGAGTGGGAACCTAGGACCTTCCGGTCAGAGGCGCTGCAGTGACATCAGTTGATGCACTGAGCTACCGCTACTGGTCGGCGGCTCGGTGTCGGCGGTGGCGTCGGCGGTAGCGCCGATGGCGATGGCGTTGGTGGTGGCGAGGGCGGTGGCAGCAGTAGCGGCGAAGGCGGCGTCGACGTCCACCACAACCTTTTGGTGTCACTGCGAATCCCACCGCTGCTAACGCCCTCTGGGAATCGCCCGACTGCATCCTACAATCAGTTTTTCCTTCATCCCTGCTTCCCAGCTAATCCCATTTCACTTTTCGTTACGTGAGATGGGAGACTGCATCCCGTACAATTCATCTGATGTTTCCGGCGGAATAAACACTTTTGCTATATTTCCTTTGGATAGTAGCGCTTGATGTGTTTGCATGATTAGCTCTTCATGCGCATTTTTCCAGAGAAAACCTTGAATAAGGTAAACATGGCAGAATCGTCGGAATTGTGTGTGTTAAGACAGAGAGGTTAGAAGTGGCTCGTGATAGGTCATGCAAATGTTTAGTGCATCAATTATAATCGATCAATATAATACCAAGAATACCACGGTAATCGTAGAAATCAGTCCTTACACTAAGAGGGAAGCATTCCAGTTATGCGTTTTTGGGGAGGCAAGTAAATGGCGTAGGAATAGATGGCCACGAGATGCAGTCGGTACAAGTCCGAAAATCCCTGCATCTACTACTACACAGAAAAGGCCTGCTATAGCTGAACCGCTCGCAAAAAAACCATCATGGCGGACGTACCTTTGGTGAAGTCTCGGAGACTGCCCCCACCCTGCGGCATCTGAGATTTCCCCTCTCGGCGATAAGGGAAGCGCGTAGGCGACAAGGAGAGGCGACTGCCAGACGCAGCGATCGCGCTGACCGCCACTCGTCATCACTGCCCCTGTCCTCAGAAGAAGAACTCGCACTTCCAGGAGTGTCCAAAGAAATGACGGATTCATAGATGTCTGAATTACATTATCGGAATTATTATGTCGCCTCTATTCCCTACACATGCTCGCAGGATTTCTTCCATTGTTCAGCACTGTATTGTGCAAACGCTTCTCTGCAAAACATTTCCTTTCCTTCTAAGAACGCACCAATGGTTTCTGCTGCTTCGCGCCCTTTTATAAGTCCCCAAACAAATGCTATTGGATTTAGATCTCGATGTGGTGGAAGACGGAGAGGAATGTGGCCTTGTTCAATGATTATTTCATCAACGACCTATCGTTTTTCAGTGGATATACTTTCAATTATTTGTAATAATTGTTTTTTTGTGAATAACAGCAGTTACTGTGTAAAGCACACTGTCACTGCTCACTAGCCACGGTCAAACAGGGACTATAGAGCGAAACTCTTCTTCAATACACGGCTTATTTTCTGTTGATCGTTTGGACAACCCCTACTGTAGAAACACGTAAGCTGCCTTCCGTCTGATCCTTCTCACTCATCAGTTTGTTATCACCAAACTCGCAGTGTTGAATTACCGCGCGACCCACGAGAGAAAGACAGAGGGAGAGCTATGTTGTGACAAAGAGCGCAGGCAGGCGGGGAAATATTAGGAGCTTTGGAGGGAGAGGCCACGTTCGGGCATGCGCAGTGGAAGGTTTTTTTGAGAGTGGTAGAGCAATAGTTAGTAATCAACCTGCAATGCTGACGACGGCGCGGGCACTTCTACTAGGACGTACCACTCCATTGCAGCAATCTTCATGAGCACATTCTCTCGATTGATTGATTCATTGAGTAGTGTTTCCGAGTGTGTCAACGGCTACGATAATTCCAGTTAGTGTAGTTAATGTTTTATATTGCACTAGACGACGGCGATCTTCACCCGCTGGATGCACGAACTCTAAGCTACCGGCTGGTTTCCAGAAATGTGTGGTAGTGTAGTGCATGTGAGTGCGCGAGTAAGTAAGGGTAGGAAGGGACAAGGAAGACCAAGGAAAGGGCGTAAAATTAACAGCCATTTGTTAAAATATTGCTTATCGCTATTTACTGCCACCACTATTACAATTTAACTGTCATGATCGACTCATCAATATTCCTCTCAAACTGCTGGAAGATCAATGAAATGTTAATAGAAACACGCAGTCCCCCTGTGCCGTTGAGTTGCAGGCACCAACATTGAGATGAAGAAGATGAAGAGCGATTGTTCAAATCCAAGAGAACATGGATCTGGATCGTGATTCCCACACTGGCATTTTATAAACTTTTCGGGTCGTGAGCACACCGAGTTTCATTCACTTTAGGGAAACAGGATGTCCTGCTAACACAGTACTTGCTTGACGCTAACATGGGTATCTGGACCTCTTACCCCGCGCACTTGTGCATATGAGCTGCTCACACAGCTTACCGAGGAAATTTAAGATATGAAGGATAGGCGTTATGGACACAAGATGTGCAAACATACAAATCCATGCGGGATTCGCACCCAGCCCGATGTAACGCACAGAATCACACGCTGATTTAAAGATATAAAATGCGCTCTGCCAAACATACAAGATCCATGCCGGATTCGCTACTGCAGCCCATATATAACGCACATTGAATCACACGCTGATTTTAAAGATATAAAATGCGCTCTGCCAAAACATACAAGATCCATGCGGGATTCGCAACCGCACCCGATGTAACGCACATGGATCGCACGCTGATTTTAAAACTCAACAAATAAAGATCAACCTCTGCGCCATCTAGGTCGCCAGGATGGAAGAAAGAACCCTACCACACCACAAATCCAATCTCATTCGACTCACAAATTCAAAAAAATCGAACCTACACCAGTTTTCTAGGGCATAAATGATCGATTTGATAGAAAAAAGGAAACATTTCGAGACGTTTTTGAGAATGTTTTGAAAATGTTTGTGAATCTAGTTGTGAAGTGCCTCTAAAAAAACGTTTTTGCAAATTCAGAGGGACACGAATCAATCAGACAGATCAGGGAATATCAATTTGGGTGAAAATCCTGTCTGCAGTTTAACCGTTAGAGTTGTTCGTAGTCTGTAGGACTAAGAAACGGTCTGGCAGGCATTTTGTCGTAAATCAATTGTTCGTTATCGATGATTCACCATTTGAATTCTGGTTACACCTCGGCTAAAATAAAGTAATTTACAACGTATAAGAACAAGAATTATCCAATTTTTCGGTAATAGGTACCTACAATACGACTTTTTATGCCGAAAAATTTCCCGATTTTCGCCGCGCATTACACAATTTTCTCTATACTGCGACGTAGTTTGTGCAAAGTAGAAAAAGACCAGTAATGTTTCACTTGCCTATGAAATTTAAATAAAATCATGAACAATTTTTTGAAAATAAGAGCTGTTTCCGCGTAATTTTTGTAAACAATATTAGCAATTAAAAGAAATGATTGTTTAAAAATCGATTTCAATTTTTTCTTTAACTACTTTCGAATAGAGCAGAGTAAGATTGTAAAAGTGGTGTAGGTCCTGTTTTCTGTGACTAAGTTATTTTTGAAAATTACAAATGTTTAAAATTGCAGACCACAATATCGATAATATAGATGTTTCCTTTAATCAAATCTTTTTCTAAAAATATAAAATTAGGTAAATTTTTTTAAAATATATAAACAGTTTTCGTGTAATTTTTGCGAGAAATGAAGACAATTAAAATTTTTTTCTCAAAAACAGCTCCATATTTATTCATTCATTTGTTTCTCAAATAGAGCTATGTTGGCTTAATAAAATACTGCGGTTCTATTTTAACTCTCTGTATTTTCAAAATTTATATGTTTAAATTTTTCTATCAATATTAAAATTTAGATTTGTTAAAATTACAAATGCAAATTTTCAACTTTGTTTTTAAATTGGGAAGGCGGTGTTTGCCTGTGATTGTGACGGTGAAGGGAGTAACGTGAGTAGCATGATAAACCTGATAATTACCGATAGTTCAAATCCTAATGTGAAAAAAACCCTGCCAGTTGGAAACACTTTCGCAGGTTTAAATAGTATTGTAGAGTTGCGTAGCGTTTAGAAATTATGCGAGAATATTTGTGGTTTTGTAGCATCACTAGTTAATTTCTGCATGCCCATCTCTTAAAATACATATTTGTATAAATGTTGTTACATCAAATACGAACATACGAATTTGTAGTTTGGATAACTCTGCAGATTCTGCATCTCTCCTTGAAATACTCCTTGAAATTTCGTTAATAAGCTCTGCCTTCCAGGCTTCGAGTTTTCCGCTCATCCAAATTTGAAGTTTAAATCGCATTTAATTCAATTAAAACTTCTGTACCTCTGTTGATTTGTAAAATCATAGATCAGATGAAGAGATTTTGTTTTCAGTAATCGCCCCTTTCTCGAATACACTACTTTGCGTGGCAATTAACGTACGTTATATACTTTTATTGCTTTAAAAAAGATACATTAGTTTTTCGATATGATATTTGACATCTTCAGCGAGATTATAATTTAAAATTTTCAATTAACAAACTTAATTAACTATTACGGTAAGGAATAGTGTGAACAACAATTTCTACAATTACTGATACAGGATTCATTTAAAAGTTTGTCAAAATGTGCCCCTAAAGTACGATACATCTTGTCACCAACAGCAATGAGATCCCGGCTTTTGCGTAACCACACGAGATCCATATATATAATATTGTCGTCCAAGTTTTTGAAAGACGAAACTTACATGAATTTTGTGAGAACATTTTCTTCAAGCTGGAAATTGTTAATAGAAAATTTCTCTCTTTATTCTTTTACCTCTAACTAGTTAACCGTGGCAGCTGGGGAGAGTATTTTCTTATTGTTTTAAAAATGTTTAATTTGTGCCGAGCACGTTCATAAAAAAATAAAAGTACAAATATATTACAGTTGATCGGCACATCCATTTCCGGGCATAGAAAATTATATCAAATGTGTCGATAAATACTCTAATTTAATGATTTGTTTAATTTTAAAGTAATATTTGACTATCGTCAACCTATCGACTTAAGTATGCTGATTTATTAAATGCTGGTCAGAAAGCATTGCAGCCCACAGCATTGAAACCAACAACTTAAACAAAACGAAACGAAAGAAAACACGCGTTTTAGAGCCATTTCGTAGTATCTTCTGGTTGGATCAGGAAAACATAATCGTTTCCTCATCAGAAGTCTGAGACCTTTAATGACACCTCATTTGTTTCGACTGATTCGATGTCAGCGTACCGGACTGTTGTACCCGAGTTCGTAGGTTTAAACCCGATGGAAGCCATGGATTTTTAAGGGCGAAAAAATCCCTTGTACGCCTTCCTTCGGAGGGGAAGTAAAGCCGGCAGTCCCATGTAGTAGATTTACTGTGTGTAAAATATCCCCAAGCCTAAAAGAAGCAAAATTGAGATCTGCCTGTTTCGTCGCCCAAGATAATACCTCCTTTCTCCGCTAGGTGGTGAAAGGAGCGTATCGAAATTTGCATGGTTAGACGGAAGAGCGGGCCTCATGACCCGAGTCTCGCCACATCAAATAAGGCATTAACTAAACTAAATTGATGAAACTAAAGTGGTCTAACCGCGAGGGACGGACAGACGAACAGATGGACCGACAGATTAGTCGGTCCCAGTTCTGTAGAATACTGATCTTCATGAAAATGTGCATGTCATTGAGAAGATTGCAATGCATATTACATAGCTCAGCACCTCGTAATATACTGGTAGAGTACTTCTGGACTTTGCGAAATGTAATGAAGAGGAGACTCCTGTGATGGCGTTCTACGTCTCCGCTTGCCTGCTCACTTCTCCATACCATCGGCCGACCGAGAAGGCGAACGCATCCTTTATCTGGCTCAGCCCACTCGGTATTCTGCGCTGCCAAGTCTAAAAGCCAAAGTACTTTAGTACATGGACATGCTTTTAAGACATGACATATGCCTTATTTCTCGGAGATTTCTGACCAGTCATGAGTAAGTTCGGTTTTCTTACTTATGAATAATATCCTATTTATATCCAACATTAGTAGTAAGAAAAAAGCTAACAAAAACGAATTAAGAATGTTGAGATATCCTTCCACGCTTGGGACGACGGTGCAATTAAAGGAATGCCATGTAAGATCAAGCTCAATATTTGGAATGACCTCTGAGGGTAGGTGTTACGCTTATCCTTCTTTCGTCACAAAGCACTAAACTGAAAAGCAATTTCCCATGTCGCACAATATTATGGGCAATAAAATGAACAATATTGCCATTCCATTCAACTGCCAATCACAAGACAGCTGAGATTTGTGCACCGGTTATCGACAACCCCGCTACTGATGGACTCGAGCAATTGAGAACGAATACGCATTGCTAAACACCCAACAGGGGATACAATTGCCACGCCCATGGAGAATTAAATGCCTATCTCTTTCTTTCTTGAAATCGATTATGGTTTGTCGGTTTGATAAGGTGGTATGACCGACTTAGGTGGCTCAGGGTATCAACTGATGTCACTGCAGAGTTTCTGATAGACTGGTCCTAGGTTCGAGTCCCGACGGTGGCAGGATTTCCGAAACTCTCTACACCGCAAGGTCGAAACCAGACGCTGCCTGGAGAAGAATTCTAGTGCTCATATGCTCTGATCGGTACTTTTACGTGATTTCTCCGAACAACACCAGAAGACTGCCAGGTCAGTACTCCAATAAACGGACCGTGCGCTAACTTACCTTCCTCTTCCTTGTTCTATCCTCAGCCCCTTCACACACTCACATCCGTTCCACTACCACACGTGCCGGAAGACCAGCCGCGAGCTTCGGGCTTGCCCCGGCGGGGCTGATACTCCAATGGAAGATACATGGTTGCGGAAAAACTCAGGACAGGTAGGAAAGTGCCAGGTCTCACCAATAGCGAGGGAAGATCACCGCAACCACCCAAGCACAAAACATACAATAAACTAACGGGACTAATGCACTAACCTTCGCAATTGACATGCCTGGAAACACCATATCAATCAATTGCACGTGTAAGTGTGTGATAAGAAAAGGACAAGGAACAATGATAGCGAAGGAAAGCTTCCGTGAACGTTCTCGGTTTGGGAAGGTAATGCTCCGGCGTTCATTTGCCGTTCATCGGAGTATTCATGGCAAACTACCAATCAGAGCAACCAGCCACAAGAATTCTCAACTCAGCTCCATTCTGGGTTTGGTTGGGCTGCGTTGTCTGTTCTGTAGCGTGGGGAAACGCTTGAAGGACACGAAGACACGCAGACTCTGCTCGGAAAACGTCCGATCCGAGCCGCCGGCCGCTAGAATTCCCCATTCAGCGTCTGTGTTTGGCGGCGTGCGGTGCCTGTCCCGCCGCGCCGGGGGAGGGGGGAGGGGGGACGAGGGTGCTCGCAGGAGGGCCGCAGGGCAGGGCGGCCGACGGCGGCCGGAGCGCGGAGGGAAAAGCCCCGGCGGGGGCGGCGCCGCAGCGACCGCCAAGTCGATAGCAGCGCCCCCTGAGTTACGGTCGCTTCGCGTCGCCGGTGCTCCGGACTGCGGAAAATAACTGCCCTCTGCTCCCTCGCCGTGTCGCGGCGCCGGCCGCGCCCAGGGTTCGACGCCCGCTGCAGATAAATCAGCGCTCGCTCGCGGCCGCCGCACACGATTAGCTGCAGTGACCGCGTGGACTGCCGACTGGGAGGCGAGGAGGGGCACTATAGAGTTCGGAGAAATTGGGAGGTAGTAATTATTTCTGAAAAATTCGACGAATTTGTATGTGTCCAGTTGAAAGATCTTTGATTGATTGATTGATTGATTTTTCGTGTTTCGCGGGCACTACTTTGGTCGTTAGTCTCGTTAGTATAGTGCATGTTTTTTCTCGGTAGATGACCGTGATCTTCCCACGCTGGATGGCGAGATCCGGCGCCGACCTACCGTCAGCTAGTGGGGTTTCCCCCTAACCAGGACTCTCCCACCAGTGGGGCACCGCCCCAGGCGAGACAAGCTCTAAACACCCGACCAGTCCCCCGGAATATGTGATAGTGTGGTGCATGTTAGTGTATGTGTGTGTGTAAGAGGAGAGGATAGGACAAGGAAGAGGAAGGACAGATCGCGCGTGGGCCGTTTGGTAGGGTACTCCTCCGGCATTCACCTGGTGTTGATCGGAGAAACCACGGAAAACTACCGATCAGAGCGGCCGGCCGCTAGAATTCTCCTCCAGACAGCGACAGAATTCGACGTAGCTGAAAAGCTAGTGTCGAAAAACCTGCCGCCGTCAGGACTCAAACCTAGGACCTCCCGGTCAGAGGCGCTGCAGAGACTTCAGTTGATGCACTGAGCTACCGCTCCCCATTTAAAGATCTTTGCATATCCGAATTAATGAATGAATTGTTTTTGAGTTTCCTTTCTCGTATTTCAGGAACTTAAGAGAAAGTAACCGTAACTCCCAACAACGTTAGCGTAATTGAAATGAATGTGTTTATGTGACGAAAGAGAAATATTAGATTGAACTGACGTATAATTAGAAGGGCTTAGTGCAAGAAGCTGTTTACTCACTTTTTAGTTTTGCCGTCAAAACGAGTTTCATAGTAGATGCTTTGCTAATTGTGATGAAAACCACAATATTTGTGATTCAAGAAAGAAATAATTTCCGGTAAAATAAAAATGTTCCATGCAAATTTACTAAATCTCAAATATCTCCTTTGGCCATTTTCTTAGTTAACTCCTTACACTAAGCCCTTCGTTGGTTGGTTAGTGATTCCAGGCATGTCAACAGCTTGGGTCATTAGTCCCGTAAGTGTAGTACATGCTTTTTCTCGGAAGATGGTGATGATCTTTCCCCGCTGGATGGCGAGATCCGGCGCCGACCTACCGTCGGCTAATGGGGTTTTCCCCTAATCAGGACTCTCCCACCAGCGCACATTGGGGAAAAAGCCCGAAAACCTGGCCAAAAGTAAAAAAAGGTGCCAATTGCGTAAAAAACATTTTGTCTAGTGTTTTTTGTGGTCGCTGAATCCGAATCTGAAGTTACATTTGCAATTATTTAAAAATTGGAATAAATAGAGACAATATTATATCAGAAAGTTAATTTGTAAACCATTCAGTCTCGTGTTTTTTAAGAAAACAAAATCGTATATCTTGATGCTGCTTACGACCTTTTCTCACACCTCGAATTCACACAAGGTAATGTCTGTTTTGAAACATTGCTATTTTTGACGCGACAAGCACTCTTTTTCGATCATTCAGTTTCGAGGAAATTCACTTGTTCATTGAAATTGGAATTTAAAATATCAGTAGCAACAGAAATATTTCCTTCTGTGTATATAATATTACTTCATCGTGAGATCCTGAAACAACGATCAGTGTACTTCACAAGAATACCGTACTAAGCCGAGCTGATAACTCATTTCTTTTTATTTAATTTCAATTAACAAGCTAATATTTTTTGACACGCCTGGAGAATGTAATTTTATATATTTTTTAGATTATTATTTTATCTGTATCAATATTTTACGCACCACCAAGAACAGCTTCCACTTTAATGAACAATGACGATTCACTTCCCAGTTAAACACGAAGTGTATGTAGGTAAATAACTAGAACACCTATGTTACATTTTTAACAAAACCACAACACACGGCAGTAAAACTCATTCTCTAAAACTGTAGACCCGAACGACGGCTTCACTGCAGTGCAGAAGACTTAGTACTGGCACCTAGCAAATATTCTTTCACGGCGGCTCAATAGACAGGGCACCATACCCAGGCCATTAACTCTCCTCCTCCACCCCGAAGCCCGGTACTCAAGCCCTTTGGCCCGCTTGAACCCACGTCGTCGTTTCGTGGCTTCCAAACAGCAAGACAGAAACGAATCAACTTACATTCCATGTTTTCTCTTTAAAAAATTTGTTCAATTCCATTTCATTCAATTTCTTGCATAGATTCACAAAATTACTGCAATATTTAATGATTTAACCCTCTACCCTCTTTTCTTTCTTTCGTTTTTTAAAATGTTAATTCTATTTATAAAATTATATATTTTATAGCCCTGTGCTATTAGTAATCTATAAATTGTAATGTTTTTTGTTCTGACTAGTGTTTTTATTTGTTTATATTTCTCGTATCAAGAAACTGAGGATGTTCAAAATTGTTACACCCACACTTTTGCTGCATAGACTAGAAAAAAATATCCTTTTATGTATAGTTATTCAATAAAATTTAATGGTTAGAAAAACATAATATTTAAGATACTTTTGTTTATGTTATTTGCCATACCATTCGTTAGTATTCAGAATATTCATCATCAAATTCATTCAATGTTGAATATGGCTGTAACAGACACAGTGGCACTGAAACAAATTTTTACTAATCATATTAATGCTTTGCACTTTTTGCGAAGTTTTCATCCGCTCGTTTTCCGATGAACATCTCATTTGTGATGCTATTTGTAGTTCTACAACTGTATTAGCAGATATTATCCGATAATTGTTACGGATTCTATTAAAAAATATGAAAAATAATATTTTAAACACTGTAAAACTGCAGTAGAAGGCTGTAGTCTTAATTTTGTGTCCTCTTAGAACATAAAATTGTAATGTAAATAAAATGAAAGCAAATTTAATACCAATTAACACATTATAAATTTAAATAATTTCAGTAATAATTACTAATAATATCGATCAGATCTTTAAGAATAATCTAAAATTTCCAGATATAATTATAAAATCTTAGAAAAAAGTTAAGATGAGTGCCGCGTTTTGATAAGCTAATGTAACTTCCACCGCACATCTGCTTTTAAATGTTTTTTATTGCCCCACAACTTTATTAGCAGATATTAGCAACTAATAGTAATGAATCTCACTAAAGCACATAATACTTAATATTTTAAAATATGAAAGACAGTGCTAGTCCGTGAAAGTCCTAACTTTTATCCTGTGAAATTAAAAAAAATATAAAAATTCAACGCGAAATCGCAACACGAAATTTCTCATGAGCAAAGCCAACAAATCAAATGGCAATTACTCACCATACAGATAACACTTACAAAAATAACATAAACTTTCCCAAATGTCATTATATGATCATTGACGGAAGTTATGCGTGATAGAGCGCGCGCTTGCAAACAGCCTTCGCGATCACACTCAAGATATGTAGTACATTTTATGTAACTTTGAAACGATATCAAAACACAGTCAGTAAACTTACGCTTTCGAAATTAACGGCATTCAATGCAGAATTTATCCTCTTTTAAACGATATATGACATAAGTACATATGTAGAAATTCATGATTTGGACTTTTGGCCAGCTTTTCGGGCTTTTTCCCCAATGAGCAGCGGGGCGCCGCCCCAGCCGGGACAAACTCTAAGCTCCCGACCGGTCTCCCGGAATATGTGGTAGTGTAGTGCATGTTAGTGTAAGTGTGTGTGTAAGGGAGAGAGGATAGAACAAGGAAGAAGGACAGATCGCGCGCGGGCTGTGGCCCGTTTGGTAGGGTACTGCTCCGGCATTCGCCAGGTGTTGATCGGAGAAACCACGGAAAACTATCGGTCAGAGCAGTCGGCCGCTAGAATTCTCCTCCAGACAGCGACTGAATTCGACCTAGCTGAAAAGGTAGTGTCGAAAATCCTGCCGCCTCCGTTTGTTTGTATGAACAACTACTTTCTATACCTCTTCACTCTGGTTCTCTCACTTTACACACTCCTACACACGCACACACACTCATACTCATAGTTTAAATAGGTTTGAATGTCTTTTAGTTCTGTTTTTATTAGTCGGCTTTTATGTTCGTGAAGTTTTAATTTATTGTTAATAAATTTAATTACTGATTCTTTGCGAAGGATTGCAAACTTGCATAATGAGAAATAATATGGCAAACCTAGTTATACCTATGGAAACACATGCATATCGCCACCTTTCATACTTTTTTTAGAATCCGAATCGATATTGTGAACGTAGTACCACAACATTTCTAATTACAAATCATGCTTCACAAAGAGCACTGCCGTTGTATCATGGAAGTAGGTAAGCTCAATTTCCGTAGATATCGATCACTGCGGTCAACCGCAAGTGGGAATAGGTCATAATCATTTCGTCTTTTCTTCCAACTCGTAGGCGGAGTCAGAATTAATGAGAGGTTGAGGGGCATGATAGCCAGGTTGTTCTGAAGAGGGGATGGAGGGATGAGCAACTCTAGAAATAATTTTAAAAATAATTTTGGAAACTAATTTTTATATTGAAACCTAGGGGGAATTGCGAGACAGCAGGCACCAGAGTGAAAAGGTAAATGATAACAGAGATGAAGATACAGAAATGACAGTATCTTCACCAATGTATGAAAGAGAATTGTGTACCTTTTATAAAAAATGTTGACATAAGTTTAAAACCCTGTAGCTGAAATTAATGAGGTGAATTTTCCTGCGGTGAATTAATAATTGCTTTAGATTAGATGAAATACGACGTAATATGTGTGAACTAATACAGAAGACAATGGAAAGAACACGAGGTTATAACAAAATGATAACATTTTGGTGCATATGATTCAAAAGAACAAGCCTAGCAAGCCTAGGGGAAGTAACAGATATCGGCAGGCCTTGGGAAAGATGGAAATACTTTTTACATGAAACTCTAGCAGGTGAAACCTAACTAGAACAAGTGAAAAAGTATATGGAGAAGATTTCCTCGTAATCATACTTTTCCCCAGTACACAAGCTTAATATAACGTCCCGAATGAGATTCAATATAAACAAAATACCGTGCATATTGACATTATTCTATCAGAAAAGTGGCAACACCTGGAAATTCACATCACGGAAATTTCCCAAGGGAATGAGTTTGCAATTGACCGTTTAGAAAAAAACAACAGGAAAAATGATTGGAAGTATTTCTTCTGACGGATGGCGGGCGGCAGCCCTTCCTTCCCTTCCTTGAGTATAGTTTCCACATCAGATTTCCTGGGTGGGACCGGAGCGCTAGTTGGCTCAATCCGCCTCTCTGCTCACTGACCATTACCCACGGGAGGTGCCCGCTGCCCGTCCCTCTTCACCAATCACCGCCCACGCCGCCCGCCGCCCGCCGCCCGCCGCCCGCCGCCCGCCGCCCGCCGCCCGCCGCCCGCCGCCCGCCGCCCGCCGCCCGCCGCCCGCCGCCCGCCACCCACCCTCCGCCACCCGCCCTCCGCCACCCACCCTCCGCCACCCACCCTCCGCCACCCACCTCCGCCACCCGCCCTCCGCCACCCACCCTCCGCCGCCCGCCCCCGCCCCCGCCCTCCGCCTACTGCCCACCGATCGTGGCTCGCCGCCCACCACCCACGCCCCGGCGTCACCCCCACTGCTGCCCGCGCCCCCTGCCCCTCCCCCGCAGCCCTCGCCCCCTGCTCCACACTACGTGCCCGTCTCCTCCTTCCACGTAGCCCGCCTATTGCCAACAAATCTTCCCCCGCAATGTCAACCCAATACATTTCTCCACCGCCCTGTTTCCCACAATATTGCGCAAGACGCTGGTCACGCTGCCCCAACGCGCTGGACCGAGCAGCAATAAATCCAAGGCCGTGTCTTTGTGCGCGGCTCTCTTTCCAATTTATTCATCGAACGCCCGAGGAATGGCGGAGGTTTCGTTTTTCGACATTTCTGGACCAGCTGCGCGAAATCGCTATGACAGCGCCGTCTGTGTGACATCGTGTCAAACGAGAAATATGAAATTAAAGTGGGAGTTGGAATGTCTCGTAGAGAGTTCGGGCTGAGTCGTATTTGATGGCGAGTCTAGGAAGCCGCTCAATATGTCTGATAACAGAGGAATTGGAAATGAAAGAAGCCGACATTATTAAAGTCCTTTTGTGAGTGCTTGCCTTTGCATGTGAAGCGCGGAAGAAAAATTGAAGCAATATTACTTCTGTGGAAGTTCATTCTAGTCTTCATACACTCTCTTAAACTGAGCATTAGAGATGTGTGAGTTACGAACATTGCGTTTTAATTGCAACGTTCACACGACCATTATTCCTTGCATTTTTCTGGTGCTGCAAAACAACTACGCTAAAATATGTTCCGAAGCTCCTGTATGCACGTGCCTTACATGGTATACCTTTTCAACACTGAAATGTTTCTATTGCCTAATTTCAAAAGTAAAAAATTCAATCTTAGATGTAAGTGAACTCAGAGAAAACAAAAGGAACGTTGTGAACGAAAGAAAGGAGAAGGCTTAGGTGGCTCAGGGTACCAATTGATGACACTACAATGTTTACGACTTTCGGTTGGCGTCCCGACGGTAGCAGGATTTTCGACACTAGCGACATAGCTACGTCAAATTCCGCCGCTATCTGGAGGAGAATCCTAGCAGCGAGTTGCGCTGATCAGCAGCTTTCTGTAATTTCTCGGATGAACACCAGGCGAATGCCGGGGCAGTATCCATCAAACGGGACACAGGCCGCGCGCGGTCGATCTTTTCTATTCCTTGCCCTATCCTCACCCCTTCCATACAGAAATTTGCACTTACTTGCACTACACTACCACATATGACGTCTTGCGGCTTGTTTTTACTGGGATGATATCCTACTGGTGGGATATGTCTTGTTAGGGAAAACCCCCGCATTCCGTTGGGTAGGCCGGTGCCGAATCGCGCCGACAAGACGGGGAAGATCACAACCACCTCCAGCGATACTAATATACACTACACTTATGGGACTAATCAACTAGCAGTTGACGCATGCGGAACCATCAATCAATTAATGGTCTTCATGTAATGTCTGCTCCCTTTTTACAGATTTCACCCTCTTATAGTCTCCTCCGAAAAGTATCTGAAGATTAAGGTATAAGCGACTTATAAAAGAACTGTAAATTTTGCATCGGTGAAACTTCTTGCAATTCTTCAAAACATTATTTATACTTTCATACGTGCACTATAGACATAAGAAGGACTGACTCGTAGTTGCTTCCTAAGTTTCAACTGGCAGTTTAAATCTAGTAATTCCATCCGGCTTTTAGGGTGGACACAATTAAGATCACAGCGGGTTGTCTGAGAAATAATTCCTTTTCCTTCACCATTTATCTCATTTATACCATATTCACCGCATCACCTGCATTATTGAAAAGACTGTACGGAGAAACCTGACAAAACGCCGGTGGGTTTATTGACATTAGGAAATGCCGTCCTGTCCAATTATCCATGGTTGTTCCATATTTCCACAATTCGAACCATTCTCTTCATACTTATAAATTTGATAATTAAACAAGTAAATATATAAAACATGTAAAAATCCGTTTAAAAGGGCAAGACGGGACACAGTATTCCACTTAAAAAAAGGCAAGGAATTTTTTTGGTTATGATTTTAAAATAATTCTATATTTATTAAAAAGACGTTCATTTAAACGTCCATTGCTTTTCCGTGATAAATATTTGTGTATCAAATGCCTACATTAATTCACCGATACATCAACACGTACCACAAACGCAGTAATGCACACAGTTTTTCCTTCCTTTCCATCCATATTTATCCAGAATAAATAAAGGACGCTTTTTAATTTCAATTCTATTTGTATTCTGAATACAACTATGTCAACTGTTTATTATTTAATTACTACAACACAATAAGTGTTCGTAATATTCAGTTTGTTTTATTTTCCCAAATTGTAAATATGTTCAATCCCAAAATATATTTATCACACACAAGTTACACAATATTTGTTGTAGTTTCAGCGACTCGGTTATAAACATCGTATTTTCAAATAATTTTTAATTTCGTTACATGTTTGGTTTTCATGAATAAATTCTTTACTACCTTAGAGATTATAAGGAAAATACATATTGCAACCTTTGCTGATATTATCAAAAGACTGTTTCGAATTCCTGGGTTAATATAATATTACTATCATTATACGTTTGCCCCTGTTGCATTATCATCATCATTATCATTATAAGTTCGTCCCTCAGTCCGAATTGTTAGTTCGGCAATTGCGAGGTAATACACGTGCGTTTTCCAGTTCCCAATAGTCAACAACCGTTGTGAGCCCATAGTTTAACAAACTTCATAAAATGGCATGTTAAGAGGCTAAATAAATATTTATTAATTTTTATTTTCTTAATTTTAAAGAATTAATATTTATAATGTATAATTTATATTTTATAAATATTATGAAACTTTTCAGTATCTGTTTGAGAAGATAGTACATTAGGGTGTAGGGAAACAATAACGATTTGTTTTCGATTTGCGTAGAAAACAAAACCTATATTTCTGCACCGGAGAAATCCATTATGTTCTCATCTGCCTCGTTTGTTTTAATTTCCTTTTGTTCAAAACATACTGTTACAAATTGGCTTTAAATATATTTTTGAATTAATGCACGGATTTATGTCTATTTGTCGGGAAATATGACATACATCTACATCTACCAAATGAACCGAATGATATGGTTTAACTGCAGTGTTTTCGTGTTTATGTTTTATTATTGAAAAATCAATAATTTAAGATATTTGCAAAATTATGTAGGATAAAAATGGGTTAAAAATATTGCTTGTGTTATAATTTTGGTTAATTTTCATTCTCACATTGTTTAGAGTTACTGATTAAGAAAAGAGGAATATCAGTGTGAATTTGAAGGGATGTTTTCCATGCATCGAAAGACACTCTTAAAATTACAGCTGTATCTGGGTTTAATCCTCGGATATAGTGAACTCTGCAACCTCGAGGGATAGAGGCGCGAGAGCAGAATTTTATAGCATCCACGAAACTGTCATATTGCAGATCACATGGCTTGAGGCCTTTAACTTTTTCTTCCGTCATTTTTGAAAATAGTTGCCAATTTCCTTTCTTAAAGTTAAATCTTCTTCTGAAGCGAATCCTTCGAGGATTTACTGAACACGCATGATCCATCTGATAAGATAGAATGAACGCGAGAACACTGTCCTTTTCTGAAATGAGGTGAGCACTCAGGTTGACGCTGCTGGAGTAAAACCCTTCAGAGTTGTCGGATTTTGCTCTTGCCTTTTTGATTTTTCCCCATTCAAACTGCGAAATTGAGAGGAAATACGAAATTATTTCTTTCTCACTGAATATTTTACTTGGGTAAGTACATTTCACGTTTAATTAATTCACAAATTCAAATCTGTACAAACATGTTTTCAACGCAACTGTAAAATAATTTAAATATACATTTAATTAAGTTTTATCGCTTTTTGTTATTTAACTTTTACTTTTCTTTATTAATTTTAATTATACATAATGTACTTGCATAGTTCGTATAGCCCTACATTTTATTTTTAATTTCATTACAGAGCTGAAAAATCAAGAAAGAGAAAATCCGATTTCAACGATAAATTTCTAATATGTTGAAGAATAGTCTGCAACAAATATCACAGTGGTGTTTTTTGACTTATCGCAACTGAATTTGGGCAGATATTGAAAATTGTACATTGTATTTTTAATCGCAAGAAATGCTTGATATCGATGACTATCAATGACAATTGTTTGTTTGAATAAAATAGAAGAGTGAATGAATGTTTAAATTCTAATAAATTAGAACAATCGGAAAATCTACATACTAAAATTGATAAAAGATGGGTGAAAATATAAACCATTTCAAAAATCAACACATTCCATATGGAAATTTAGTTATTCTTGTGGAATTTACTTTGTGCTGCACTAGAAATCAAGAAAAAGTTGAAATAAAAAATATTAATTTTAATAAATAATTAATTTTTAATTATTTGCTTTAATAATGAAAGGGGATATTAGCATAGTTAGTGTATTTTTGTTTGAATTAATGAAATGTTTCATTTATTTATTCGAACGTTTTTCTTAAATTTTTTGTCCTCCTTTTCTTTGTAAAAAATTGGTCACCTTAATAATATTACATATACTATTGTATTGTATTATCATTCATTATGATTTCTACTCCTTTAATTGTCTACTTTTAATTTCTTCCATTTTTAATGAAATCATCGGACAAAAAACAAAAATACAGTCTTTTAAGAGGATTTAATTAAAATGAATCGTCTTGTTATACGCTATATTATTGTCTTTCATTATCGAAACTTATTTCGAAATATCCATATAGGAAACTTCACGAAGTGAAAATTACGAAACGTTCATTTCAGACTTCTTTTGAGTATACAAAAATTTATCCTACTGCAAAGAGGTAAATTCTTTACTGGTGATATAAATCAATGACAGCAAGTTAGAGAAAATCGTGTGTATGCACGTGAACTCTTTGTACAAATCTTATACTTTTTCTACAAAGCTTTTTAAAGAAATATTAGAAGCGGTGAAGTGAGACACTACGAAAATCCCTCTTAAATTTGGGCCTGAATTTCTTTTTAAGATTTGGAGACGGTAGGAAATTTGCTTTCTTTATTTTATTGAACATGCTGTACGTATGTTCACTGAATGTTTCCAGTCGCTGTATACTGCAAATATGCCCGTCAAGGAGTTCACATCACTGACAGTTGCGGTTTCTTAGGGGAGAGAAGTGTGGAAAGTCCTCCTCACATATATTCTTCTCTTGAATCCAACTACAAAATAAAATTTTTGCTTTCATTTTCCAGAAAAAGTGCATATCTTTTTAGTTAATGGCTAGGAGGACGTGCTTCTGATCGCATTTTAAACTACGCGCGCTTTTTAGCAACTCAAAAATAATCGAAATCTCTCTATGGAGAAACTCGGAACGCTTCCTCCTCTTACATAATAATCACTTGTGTTTCACAACACCTGCAGGTTCATAAAGCGTTTTCGATGTCTCAGGTTGAGAGAAGATCTACGCGTGACTGGACGCCGCTCTTCGCGCACACCAGAGCGGACATGAGTCATGTCACACTCCGGTGTCACGTTCTGAGCAGAAGCTAGCGCACGGTGTCATTTTACATTGTAGGCTGTGTGTGTGTGTGTGTGTGTGTGTGTGTGTGTGTGTGTGTGTGCTGAAGTGGCAACCAACCAACAGATCTATTTCTTATTTCATCGCAAATAAGAACGTGTAATATAAATTGTTACATGAGCAGGGGGCGGATTTTGACAACCTAAAACATTGTCAGAAATGATCAATAAAATGCCCTAAAGGCAAAGAAAAATTACGTAAAAATTTGAACAAAATCAGTTCAGATAAGTAACACAAGCTCTTGGATATCTAACTGATGTAATTGAAGCTTCTTCTTTTCGTTCAAGTGAACTCAGCTCGCAAATTTTTGGTATGGACTATTCTTTACTAGGAAGAAATATCTGTCTTTAGTTATCGTGAAATAGACGAACCGACAATGGCACTGATAGACGTCACAGGTAAGTTATATTACACGGATGACTTCACAATTTCTAAGTGAAGAAATTGAATCGTTTACGTAGGAATTCCGTGAAGAATATTTATTGCATCTCGTAGTATTTGAAGCAAGTTTCATTAGAATGACATTAAAAATGATGAAAGCAGTAAAAATGATTTCAAAATGACAGAAAAGGTAAAAAAGACTTATTAGTCGAAATTCACGAAAATTGCAAAAACGAGATCTTATAAGGCGGGTATTTCCTTTTGCCTCGACATAAAAATTAATGTATACACTAGAATCCATTGTTCTGAAGTGAAAAGAAAAAAAATGACTTTTCACTTAAATCCGCCCATATATATGTTTGAAATAGTTTATTTAATCGATAGATTTCATCCTCTTAAAAAAATAAACTAGCCACTATTGATCAGTGGGTTATTCATGTACCTGCATGGAAACAGGCACTTGTTTTCAGCGCACATTCACTACATAGTGAAAAAAGAAACTTCCTCCATGAGAGGTAATTGCAGTCATGATGCCTTTTTCTAAGTTACTGACATGTCAATGTCGAAATCGGCCTGTTTGTTTCTTAGTTCCCTGTAGGGCTATTTCACCTAATTATGCTAACAAAGCAATGGGACATTAGGGGCATTTAAAGGTCTATTAGAGAAAAGTTTTGTTTCACCAAACGTGTCTGTTCGCTAACCATCCGTTAAAGTTAATGTGAGTTCCGGTGAGAGAAGTTAACCCTTCTTTTTGCAATATAGCGTGAATGACGACCGACCTTTGGACGACCAAACTCTTATTGTCGTAACCTCGAAGCCATGTCCTCGAATTCATGTTTTGTGAGCCCTTGTGACCGAAAAAATTAGTTTACGGCAAAAGGATCGTCCGTTTATTTGAACATCACTAGCGGCTTAACCATAAGTAGAATTTTCACAAAAATTTATATTTCCTGACAAAGTTTCTCGCTTCCCATTGAATTTGAAACAGATACTTTGAATTGGGAATTCTTTACACGAAGCCGCAAAGGACGTTTCTAAACGTTCTCGACAAGTGGCTGCAAATGTTTCCTTTTAATTTTTTCCTAACTACACTTATAGTGCAGATCATGCAGATCATCAGATCACAGTTATAGTGCAGTGCAGAACCGATTTTTTTGTACTCTCTGAATTTTAAAAAAATTCAAACTTACAAATTATGCAAGAAAGTGTGCGATGTTGTAATGCAAGTATAATATAAACACGCAAATGCAGTGAGTGTGTTGATTTTTTCATCCACCTCCTCTCTCGGTTTCGCTCCTGCGGCATATATGAGAAACCTCTAATTGCGTACGTATTTTTTTCGAATGACCTCCTTTTTGTTATATACTACTCTTATAAATAGTTTATTATCAATTATATACCATTATTAAGAATCCTAGTATTAAATTTTTGAAAGTGATCAGCCGGAAGAGCAGGCTAAATGGCCTAAGCCTTGCCATTAATAAAGTTATTTTTTATTTATTTATTTATTTTTATTTATTTTTATTTATTTTTATTTATTTTTATTTATTTTTATTTATTTTTATTTATTTTTATTTATTTTTATTTATTTTTATTTATTTTTATTTATTTATTTAATATTTTTTATTTATTTATTTGTTTGTTTATTGATTTATTTATAAGTTTATTTGTTGCAGCAATACTATTTTATAGTCTGAAGTGCTTCACCTTTTTAAGCCTTCTCCCTGGCGAGGCGTGGCGTGTGTGTGTGTGGGAGGGGGGGCGCCGTGTTGACGCCGCGCCGTGTGCGCCGCTGGTGGCGCCCGAGAGCATCGCTCGCTGCGCTGGCAGTATTTCACGCTGAAAATCCCGTCGGCTTCCGTGTCGCGCCGCTGCTTGACGTCTGATTTATTGTTTCACCGCAGGCGCCGCCAGCGGATCTCACGATACTCAACCTTGCGCCCGCGAGCAAAAAGCGCAAGAATCAATGGCGAGGTTTTTGTTAAAAACGTCCTTTGCAGCATGCGATCTTGTCGCATGCTGGCTGCGGCTTGTCTCCATAACAAAGACCTGAGGTGTATGTTAAGTTACGTAATAGGATTTTTGTTTGTAAATCAATGTAGATGAGGAAAATGGACAAATAATGGAAATGACACACAGCGAATTCTACGGAAATAATTCCCTCGTTTAAAGATTTTACAAGTTAAACTGATCCCCGATAGCAAAATGTAAAAAGGTTATGCTAGTACAACAAATTGCTGATACATTATCTGCTTAGCGCTGCGCAAACATTACCCTACGACAATCTTACCTGAAAAAAAAGTGGGTTTACTGAAATAATCAAAAGTTGTATTCGCAATTTGCTGTTGATGAACATGAAGAAACTAAAAAGTTGATTTTAACGAGAATACAGATTCTGAAAAACATTTAGTTATAATTCCATGAAAACACCCCTCTCTAAATTGAAGGAAATTATCGAAATAACAGATTGCCGTTTCCTGTTTGAACTCTCTGGAGCCTTAGGAAAAATCTTTACATTTGGCACAAAATATTGTGTTATTTCTTTAGAATAAAAGCACCTTATGCAGAAAGAATAAAAAATTGTGTCAATGTTGTAAATATTCAACCTGCACATGTGTGAGCACTAGAACTGAAGCTCCACTGTATCAGTTGTGGAGTGGTGTGTAGGAGGCCCGTGAGAGTTTCCACATGTACGAGGCGCATTCCGAAAGTACTTTTTTTTTAAAAATTTAAGGTCACATCAACATATAGGTCATTAGCGACCACTATTGAAGTTAACGTTAAGGTAACTGTGAAAACGAAACGACATGGTGATGATAAGGGGTGAAAGGACGAACACAAATACAACCATGTCTGAGTCGAACCTGCGACCCTTCGGTCCGAGATCACCACGACACAACTGCCTTTGCGATCTCGGCCACCGTATCGGCTGAAAAACTTATTGAAGCAGATAACATAACATATAGCACCATTTTTTCACATAATCTCTAAGATAATGGAGACTTTTGCCATAATATATCGGCTGCGATTGTGTAACGGTTAGCGTATCGAGCTGTTAGACCCAAGTTCGCGGGTTCAAACCCGATCGAAGCCGTGTATTATTAAGGGCGAAAAAATCCTTCGAACGCCTTCCTTCGGAGGGGAAGTAAAGCCGGCTGTCCCATGTTAGTAGATTTACTGCATGTAAAAGATCCCCAAGCCTCAAAGAAGCCTCTGAGCTAAATTCAAATTGCCTGCTTCGTCGTCCAAGGAATGCCTTCTTTCATCCCTTGTAGGTGAAAGGAGCGTAACGAAATTTGCGTGGTTAGGCGGAAGAGCAGGCCTCATGGCCTGAGTCTCGCCATTCATTCATAATATACGATGGCATCCTGACGGGACCAGGGTGGACACATGGCTTGATGTTGCACACAACAGACCTTCTGGAGCAGTTCGACTGGGAAGTGTTCCACCCTACAGCTCCTGTTATCTCCAGCTGTTTCCTACGTTTTACATCTCCAGAAATTCCTGTTCAGTCAGCTTTGCGCGAGCCACAGTGGCGCGGCGTTGCAGGTGGCTGTCAAACACAGCTATCTATCCCAGGTGCAAGACTTCCACAGCACAGGGATGCAAATGTCAATCCCACGGTATGCAAATGTCTCAGTTCTGGTGGCTATTAACTTGGAAAATAGTGCAACATGTATCTGCTACAATGAAGTATTTAGATGAAATTATGTTTTCTTTCGGTTGACGACCTGGGAATTCTCACATACTGACACCTCGTAAATACTATAGGTCACACAAATATTAAATGTAGTTAAATCCTCAACCTCTCTAATTCAAACGCTAAATGCTTTCTTTTACTACTTTAACTATTTTATATCGCTAAAAAACTCATAACAATATATTAACCTCGAACGTAAGAAAAAAAGTAACGTGACGTACTGAGTAATTGATGTTTCCAAGCATATCAACTGCTATGGACCGGGAGTGGTAGCTGAGTGCATCAACTGATGTCACTGCTGGGGCTTTGACCGGGAGGTCCTAGGTTTCCACTCCCCACGGTGGCAGGATTTTCGACACTAGCTTTTCAGCTAGGGCGAATTCAGTCGCTGTCTGGAGGAGAATTCTAGCGGCCGGCTGCTCTCATCGGTAGTTTTCCGTGGTTTCTCCGATCAACACCAAGCGAATGCCGGAGCAATACCCAACCAAACGGGCCACGGACCGCGCGCGATCTTTCCTTCCTCTTCCTTGTCCTATTCTCTCCCCTTACACACACACTTACACTAACATGCACTACACTACCACATATTCCGGGAGACTGGTCGGGAGCTTAGAGCTTGTTCCGGCTGGGGCGGTGCCCCGCTGGTGGGAGAGTTCTGGTTACGGGGAAACCCCACTAGCCGACGGTAGGTCGGCGCCAGATCTCGCCATTCAGCGGGGGATCATCACCGTCATTTCCCGAGAAAAAACATGCACTACACTAACGCGACTAATAACAAAAGCAGTTGACGCGCCCGGAAATCAATCAACTGCTATGGTCATTAGTCCTGTTAGTATAATGCACATTTCATTGCTTGGATGTCGCTGTCTTCTTCCCGCGCTGGATATTGAGGTCCAACACTGACCTATACATCGGCTTACAGGAGATTCGCCTGCAGGTATTCCGCCGGAGGGGCGCCACCCCAGCCGAGACGAGCTTGAAGGTCCCAAATGTTCTCCCACAATGTATGGTAGTGTACTGCATGTACGTGTGTGTAAGAGGAGAGGATAGGACACTGGAAAGGAAAGAAAGACCGCGCGCAGCCCGCGACCTGTTTGTTAGGGTACTGCTTCGACATTCACCTGATGTTGATCGGAGAAATCACTGAAAAGTAGCGATCACAGCAGCCGGCCGAAAAAAAGTCTCTTCCAGAAGCTGAATTCGATTCACCTATACATGTATAGCTAGTGCCTAAAATTCACCTCCGTCGGGACTTGAACCTCAAGACATCCCGGCCAGAGCAGCTGCAGAATCACCGGTAATGCTGGTTCTGAGCTAAACGCAACTGATACTTCTGTGCGATACACTTCAACGTGCTCGGTGTGACGTTCTGTGTGCTTGGTGCCTACAGGTGCTGGGAGGGCTCGAGAGCTATAGCGTTTGCTGACTCGGCGGCGCCTGAACCCAGCATTGCTTTATCTCACCCATCCTCTCCCGCTCCCCCTCCCCCGCAACGAGTGGAAGGTGAACACCCCGAGTGTGCATTCAGCATTTAAAACAGTACCATAATTATCTAGAACATACGTTGGTTGGTTAGTGATTCCGGGCGCGTCAACAGCTTAGGTCATTAGTCCCGTAAGTGTAGTGCATGTTTTTCGTCGAGTGATGGCCGGTGATCTTTCACCTGGTGTTGATCGGAGAAACCACAGAAAACTATCGATCAGAGCAGAAGGCTACTAGAAATCTCCTCCAGATCGCGAATGAATTCGACCTAGCTGAGAAGCTAGTGTCGAAAATCCTGCCGCCGTCACGACTCGAACCAGGAACCTCCCGGCCAGTGGCACCGCAGTGACATCTGTTGACGCACTGAGCTACCACTCCCAATCACTAGGACTAAGGAACAACATAATTATAACATTACCTGCTGAGTAAACCCACAGTTGAATTGATTTACAACGTGCAGATATTCTGTGTCGTTTGACTGATTCATTCGTTCCTGTCACATTTTCTTTTTTCTTTCGTGTGTCGTTCTGCTGCCTATATTTGCACACGTTCCGCGAGAGGCTCGGCGATGAATTTGTGCAGCCTCGCCCGCCTTTTCCACCCTCGGCCTCCCCTGCTCCCTCGGGGAGGATTGAGTGGGAGGGGGATTTTTAGGAGTGTGCAGTAAATTTGGCTGTTAAAATAGTGCATAATCACATTTATCTCGACTACAGGAACCGAATACAACGTGAGCTTTAGAGTATATCCACAGTTATATGGATTTACAATGCGAAGATATCCTATGCCGATCGACTGATTCATTTTGTCTCCGTCAGACTTCCTTATTCCCTGTGTCGTTTCACCGCGCCGTGTCGTTCTCCTGAGTGCAAGGTGGATACATCTGCTCGGCATCTGCCAGTGGTCGGCGCCGCTTTTCGGACCATCGCTTCCCTTCCCCCCCCCCCGCCTGCTCCCTCAGGGAGGATGGAGGGTGAGAGGGATCTTCTGGAGCGTGCAGTAAATTCAGCAGTTAAAACCGTGCAAACCACATTTATCTGGAACACAGGAACGGAATATAACGCGAGCTTCAGAGTATATCCACAGTTGTATGGATTGACATGACACAGTTGTATGGATTGATGAGCAGATATCCTGCCTCGTTCAATTGATCCATCTGTCTCCAGACTTTGTTATCCCGTGTGTCGTTCCATAGCGCCAGTTGGTTCTCCGTGTGATTGACACTTACATTTCTACAGCGTCCTCGAGAGCGAATTGCCGAATTTGTGAAGCATCGCTCCCACTTCCCCAGAAAAGGTAAACGCGGAGAGGGAATATTCGAAGTATGAAGTACTTAACACTTAAAACAGTAACCACATTAACTAATGATCTCGAACACAGATCGACGCATAACATGCGCTTCGGCACAAATCAACAGCTGTGAGGATTTACAATGCGCAGGCATCCTGTCGCGTTAGATCGATTCATTCTGTTCTCGTCACACTTTCTTATTCCGTGTGTGGCTCCACCGTGTCGTCCTCCCGTGTGCCAGGCGCTCGTATATTTGCGCAGCGTCCGCCGAGGGCACCGCGCTGCCTTTGCACAGCGTCGCTCCCCCAGCCACGGGGGGAGGGGGAGGGGAAGGGGGATCGTCCGGAGCGCGCGCCGCTAATTAAAACTCGGTCGCTAACGAGGGAGCGCGGCGCGCGGCCCCCGGTGCGCCCGCCGAGTGCGAACCCGCGCCCTCGCTCCGCGCGCCCGCCCCCACGCCCACGCCCACGCCCTCGATCGGGAAATCGTCCTTCCGGAAGTGCTCGCGTGGGGAACTCAAACACACAACAAGATATTAACGTGAACAGAATAATAATAATAATAATAATAATAATAATAATAATAATAATAATAATTATTAGTGGCGGTGCATTAGGCCAGCTTGTCCTTATATCATTGACTCCCCCACTTGTATGTAAATAAACTTAAAAGAGCTGTCAAGGTGGGGGAAAGAAGATAGGGGCGATGCCCAGGTGCCTCTGACCGTCACCCAGCCCGGCTACCGCTAGCATACTATGTGTATTTTGTGACTGCAAAACAAACAATGTATATATTATTATTATTATTATTATTATTATTATTATTATTATTATTATTATTATTATTGATTTTTTCGTGTTCCCGGGCGCGTCAACTGCATTGGCCATTAGTCCCGTTAGTGTAGTGCATGTTTTTTTCTCGGGAGATGGTGGTGATCTTCCCCCGCTGGATGGCGAGATCCGGCGCCGACCTACCGTCAGCTAGTGAGGTTTCCCCCTAACCAGGACTCTCCCATCACCGGGGTACCGCTCCAGCCGGGACAAGCTCTAAGTTCCCGACCGGTCTCCCGGAATATGTGATAGTGTAGTGCATGTTAGTATAAGTGAGTGTGTAAGAGGAGAGGATAGCACAAGGAATGAGAAGAACAGATCGCGCGTGGTCCGTGGCCCGTTTGGTAGGGTATTGCTCCGGCATTCGCCTGGTGTTAATCGGAGAAACCACGGAAAGCTACACAAAGTACGCTCCACGTAGCCCCGGCGCCGCAGCTATTCGGCGCTACACCAGGCCCAGGGTGGCCCTGATCGTACCGTGCTCAGTCCGAGCACAGAGGGAGAGAAAAGGGAAGAGGCGACTCACCGTTTGGAAAGATTGCAGAAAGGGAATGTAGTCAAAGATGGAATGAAGCATTGTTAGAGTTGATGTTAAACTTTCACTTTGTAAACACTACATCTACGGTATCACGTTGAAAAATGGATGCAGAAGAAGTGGTACATCCGGAGAACTTACAAATCTAGTGTAAGGGCTTCATAAAAACAGTTAATTTTTATCAACTAGAAACAAATAAACATTTCAATCACAAAGAACAAGTTGCCAGAGCCAGAATAAGAACCGGCGACAGTAAACTATAACCTGTAACTATATAATGCGTTGCACCGTTCCTGCGATAATTGGATGTTACTTAACATTAATAATTTAATCAAAGAACGTTCAATATTTCTAAAGTAAAGGTGTGAGTATTTAGATGGAGACAATTTTGAATCAATTCTGGTATCCACATATTGTCAAAAAAAGTTTCTGAAATACTATAAGGTTATCAATGTCACCAATGAATTATAAAATATATTTTCGCACCCTGTGGTCAAACGCTGTTTTTGATCAACCATGTAATTTACTTTAAGATATACCAGCAATCCAACGCTTTTCTATTGAAACGGGATGTATTGATTTTTATGACAAACTGTATTCTTTTTGGGAAGGAACTTTAAGGTACTAATTGTATTGTATTTACAATACTATTTACATACACAAATATGGTTCTGTAATTAATTGTGGTTTTTAATCAACTGCATTTTCGAAAACAGCCATAAAAATGTGGGAGCAAATTTTAAAACAAAATAAAGAGCCACTCCGACGCACCGAAAAGGTAGGTCGAGGTGATTTAATTTCTGCTTTATTGGATTCTTTCTGTAGAAATATTAAACTTATCACGTCGAATTTTAATTAAAACGCCTATTTTGCGAGATCTTTATGCATTCTGTCATTTATGAACCTGCATAATTTAGATTTTTTATATTCGGAATTCTGCTTTTGAAGGATTTTCAATATTGTCGTATCACTGCTTTTTTTAAATTCTTATTATACAAATACGCAGGTGTGTCAGGATGGCCGAGCGGTCTATGGCGCCGGACTCAAGGCTAAAGTTGCCTGATTAAACATGATGGGAGAATTCAGTTCCTCGTCAGAGGACGTGGGTTCGAATCTCAACTTTGAGTATTCATTTTACAATATGGTAGAGCCCATTTTATGAAGAATTGGGAAGTATTCGGTCTGTTAAAGGAAGTTTAGTATTTAAGAAATGGAAAATAAGTACAATTTATTTGTAAACCAAAAAAAAGAGTAGACTGATAAGCGTAGACCGGGTTTATCGCTGGCAGACAATTATTTTTTCTCACTTTATTTCCATCGCCGTCAGTAGAATGTTAGGGACACAACAACACAAAGAAATGAATGACATATTTTCTTTTTTACTTAAAGAGTGAGTTAATATTGCACTCCCCAAAGTTTATGAAAATTTTCACTTTTAAAATGAACTAATTAAATTTGTCTAAATGGCCGAAGAATGCAAAATTCCAATTCAGGCAAAAAACAGACATTTACTTTTATTGTTTATTGCAAAAATAGGCAAAACAGAGACTCGATATTGACTACACCAAAATGAAATTCTTGAGATAGTTAAAAATAATTTAGCAAACATGAATGAATAAGGCTTTTAGTTCACTCCTAAACTATGTCTTAAGACATGACACCATTGAATTTAAAAAAATGTCCACGTTCTTGATAAGAGTAAGAAGTAATCTTATGTCTTGATAAGAGTAGAAGTAATGTTCGTCCATATTAACTTAGTAAAGGGCAATTGAAATATTCAGTTTACAGAGATCCAAAGTTCATAATATTATTTACCCTACCCAATTTTTTAATAAAAAATATATCTATGTTAAAGACTAAAGTGTAAGACTAAAGATGTAAAAGGAGAATATGTTGTGTAAATTACCCAATAAAATTTAATTTTATATTTGATTTATACAGTAAAAATAAATAAATAAAATTAAAAAATGTAACCAAAAACCTTTCGGTTTTAACAGTTTTATCTTCGATTGTTTCGCGTACATTTTTTAACTGTAAAAGTTTCAAAATTCAACTAAAAAATACGTACATTATACACAGAAACAAGTTACTGAAGCAAAGGATCCCTGTAGATAACCGTCATAGCCTGTCTCCCAGCGCTGCGAAGTCACGGCGTTTCACCACGACGCGTCGTGGAAGTCGCCACGTTTTCTCGGAATCTTCTACACACAACTTCTCTATACTTGGGATTTCGACACGTGGCAGCTGAGGGTATTATCTTCAAGATGGAATATTAAATGTTTTTTTCCGTCCTTCTCGGTCCTGTAGTATCAAGCAGTGTTGCGGATCAAGTGACTCTAACGGCAGGACCGAGAAAGACGCGAAAAGCCGTACATATTCCATTTTGAAGATAATAACCTCACCTCAGTGCAACAACTGATGTCACTGCAGCGCCTCTGTCCGGGAGGTCCTAGGTTCGAGTCCTGACGGCGGCAAGATTTTCGACACTAGCTTTTCAGCTAGGTCGAATTCAGTCGCTGTCTGGAGGAGAATTCTAGCGGCCGGCTGCTCTGATCGGTTTTTTCCGTGGTTTCTTCGATCAACACCAGGCGAATGCCGGAGCAGTACCCTACCAAACGGGCCGCGGACCGCGCGCGATCTGTCCTTCTTCTTACTTGTCCTATCCTCTCCCCCTTACACACACACACACTTAAACTAACATGCACTGCACTACCACATATTCCGGGAGACCGGTCGGGAGCTTAGAGCTTGGCCCGGTTAGGGCGGTGCCCCGCTGGTGGGAGAGTCCTGGTTGGGGGGTAACCCCACTAGCCGACGGTAGGTCGGCGCCGTATCATGCCATCCAGCGGGGGAAGACCACCGCCATCTCCCGAGAAAAAACATGCACTACACTAACGGGACTAATGACCAAAGCAGTTGACGTGCCCGGAAACACGAAAAAATCAATCAATCAATAATATCTTACGAAAACCTGTTACGTTGTCTCGTTACGAAAACCCAAGTATAGGACCTTCAGATGAAACAGAGTATGATTTCAAAGAAGTATTGAAATCATTCTGTACTCTTAACCCAGTGTTTGATCTAAGGGAACGGTTCTTAAATCACAGGGACCGACAGCTGTATTAAAGCAGCGATCAGCGGCGGTGCAGTAAGCAAATTTTTACGGTTGTTTTATCTCACTGCGTTTCTCTTTGAAATACCCATTTGTGGAGAAATGCCATTGATTGACCACTTTTTCAATTGACTGTTCCTAGCTGGCGCTGACGTTGCGGTCCGCAAGTCCTTACGACGCGCACCGGGTCGCATCCGCGACCACCCAACACATCAGGGAAGAGAGAGGCGTGGCACACATGTACCCACAACAACCATGCTTATTTATTTATTTTACGAAGAAAAAACAGTTAAAAACTGCGTATGACGTGCTATGCGGAAAAGTGGGATCTAACGGCGTCGAGCCCCTGGCCGAAGGGATAAAAGGCACTGACTGACTGCCACGTGACGAGACTTGACAAATATAGTAATTAACGGAGGATTACTCCAAAAATAAAAAAAGCACATTAATGGAGGATTACTCCCCAGTGCAAAGCGCTCAACGCCCCTTAAGGGGCTTGGAGACGCGTTGCGTCAAGGTGTAGACGCAACAAATTAAAAAAAAAGTGAATTGTGTGCACATTTTCAAAATTCTGTGATCCCTACTCTAAGTCATATACTACTTAAATTTCGGAGGGGAAAAAAAGCTCCCATGTAATAAAATCTATTTTCAAGGATAACAAGGCAATAAATTCTGGCTCTTATCCATGTTGTCCTTCGGAATAATACTTCCTGCCGCGACAACATGGAAACGATAATTTGAATAATTGTATTTTCCACTGAATTCTAGAAGGATTCTAAATCCTAAATTCTAGAAGGCTTTAACCCGGAAGTGCCGGCAATAGGTAAACTCATGCACGTGCCTGCAGTGTATCGTTCAGATACAGCTGCTACGTTTTGTAAGTGCGAATTATTTGAAGGTCCATTAAAGAAATACGTATTTTATTCAGTTTGTACATATCTCTCAATGCAATTGTTAATGAATATTGCACTGGAGAATTCTTATCTGAATACTTATGTTGAGAAAGGTAAAACTTGACAAAGTACACGCAAGAATCATTAAACATCATATTATCGTATAAAATAAAATTTTCTGAAATTATTATGGCATGTTCTAAACAAACAATTTTTTTTAATTTTTGCACAAAACTATTTAGAAAGTCTTTGTCTTTTTTCTATTTTGTAAGGTTTCGATTTTGTCATTTCCCTACAGACGTTTCCTGCACATCTTCTTTCTCTTTGGTAAGAAATTGTGAGAGTCAATTGTAGATAAGACAAATTATTACATTTTCTCAATAGGCTTTTGTGACAGAAAATAATGCCATGATACGTACCGCTCAAGCAAGGAGATCACAATGCACTGGCGCCAAGGTAAAATATGGCAGATATTGCGTAGCGCAGCGATCAAGTTTGAACATGCTCACGGGAAATGATTCGGCGAAAGGATAAAAGTAAAAGGCCGGGCGATCTCAGAAAGTACAACGAAGAAATACATGAAATATCAGAGGACTAATGCAACGCAATAATTCAGGAACATAAAATTGTCGTAGCTTGGATCTCACAGATCTATTGCGAGCACTTCCGGGTTAAGCGGGATTTGAACACACAGCCCGAATGAAAAAGGCGGCTCCACACATTCGATATTCGGCGAATAGTGAGCGGCTGCTTGCCAAATCTCGAGTTGTGTGTGTGGTTTGTTTGCTATTTGCCGAGCGACAAACGTTCGGTGCTCGCCCTACCCACTGCGTATCGGTCTGCTGGAGCCATCACAGAAACGAACATTCGCCGAACACATCAGCTGCTTGGGGTTGGGCAAGCAGTGGCTTGCTGTTCGGCGAATAATGAATGTGTGGGGCGTCTTAACACTGAAACGTCCGCACATTGCTTTTACCGAGAATGCTCTCGCTCCGTCATTTTGACGGCTCATGTGTTTAATGGACTATTTCTGTATTTCGGAGAATTTATACACACAATACGCTCTTCAGTTTTCATTTAATTCATTAGTTACAATAATTAGACGAATATAAGCAATTGACAAACAATTATGAAAATTCTGCTGCTCACTTTTAGGTTGCCTTTCATCGTAAGATGTCACAGACAGTCTCGATAGCGATTCATTTCATCATCGTCTTCTAAAAACATTTCAGTTACGATGAATACTAATGCCTTTCAACAAACGGAGCGTTCATGGTTTCTTGGAAGAGAGGTAAGATGATATAAGCAAAACAAGATGATACACGGAGAGCGCAGTTTATCAACTATTGGAAAACAGTCAATTGGACGGCTGTCGGATGTTTAAGATAAATCGATCAATATTACAATTTCGAATGGATGAATATATTCTAAATTTTCACATATACTTTAAATCATAAATACATTTAATGTCAAGTAATAAAAATGGTTCACTGATAATTGAATATGTTGTAGCCGTTAAAATGACGTCGGGCATTCTAACGCGTATTTGGAGCAATATCCCGAAGGCCCTGGGCAGACTAGGCTGGAGAGGAATGCAAATAAAAGGTTGAAAGGTGAGAGAAGGTGATTGGACAGCCTCACTTTCCCACTAGCCACAGTAAACACCTATGCCCGATGCCACATTTGCACTCACGACTCTTCAAACCAAGATTCATCATTCACTTGAGTCTAAGCGATCTCGTCTACCCGGGTCGACTATTAGTTCTGATAACAGTATTTTTTTGCGTATATACGTATTAGGATGTTGTGTAATTTAAATTTGAACCTTTTACTGATACTTGGCATTTTTAAATCACGGCGAATATTATGGAAGTGACAATAATAACCAACATAATAATAGTAATAATAATAATAATAATAATAATAATAATAATGTGAGGGTAATAGTAAAACCTTCTGAACAAAGGGAGGGTGAAAAAATTATAACATAGCTTCCCTCTGAAGATAATTTTCTGGTCAATGACTTCTACTGGTCTCGATTTCTTTCTCGTGTGTAAGACTCACAAATCAAACTTTTGTTCTATGGCATATCCGAATTTATCTGTAGACAGATGTATCATATTTACTCTGTGATATATATGGATAACGAACACGATTCTTTATATCATAAAGCAGAGATATCTATGAAAGGTCGCTGCGGGACTTTACACTCGGGGAACAGAATAAGGATAGCGAGACAAAGGAAGAAGAGAATAAGGAAGCGAGACAAAGAAGAATCGATCCTGCCGGCCGCACTTACGTACTAAGGACTTCATCAAATTGTCCCAATGAAAGCAGCTGCGAAGCGGGTGATGGATATTGTCTACATCAAGGCGCTCTCTAGATTGACTTTTACTAAAACCGTTCCAGATGATTAACTGATCATAGCTTTTGCAATGCGCTAAATCGTGCATAATTGGCAGATTGCACATTTTAATTATCTTTAATCTTTTAATGTTGCCGCTTAACCTGTGATGGACCTGTTTTCCATCAGCTAATTACTTATCGATCGCTCGGTGAAGAATTTTTCGTTTAATGTTGAATGGCAGGTTGATCTATTCAGTCAAATTTACCCATTTTATCTCAGCACTTCATCTAATGGACTTCCATACATCTTTGATGGACATGTTTTCTGCACACAGACATCTCACTTTTTTGTTATGCGTTTGGAAGGAACACTTTTGTAATCGTATTTAGTATTTTTTTGTTTCAAAATGTTTCCATGGTTAAATAGATTATATAAAGTTAATAAAGCTACATGCTTTTATGTCGGCTTACATATCACGTAATCAATATATTTGACATAATCATGCGCCAAGAGACCACATTAAAATTAAAAACTGATCGTATAAAATAAATATCACAGTCCGTGATATCTAAGATCCAGGAGCTCAAAATCAAAACAAAATATCACATAATCACTTAACTCAAAACTAATTTCTCATTTCTTTCATGTTGAACGTGTTATTGTCTGATCAAAATAAAATATCTCTTCATTTTTCTAGACAATTAAAGAAATAATACGAAGACAGTTTGTCAAAGAATGGCAGAGAAAAAAAATATAACAGCAGCCTTATATCAAGTTTTTCTTTCACCGATATGTTTATGCTTCGGAAAAACAGTGGATGAAATAGTATGAAATATTATCCGTCAAAATGTCGCCGCACAATTTCTTACTAAGTGAAAAGAGAAATCAGAAATTTAGCACCTGTTCAAGAACTTGAACCGAATTAACATTTCTCAGCCGTCTAAATTATTTTGATGACAATGTTTTTAGAAAACGTTATTTACTTATTTATTTGGGTTTCACTATCCGTGGTTATTGAGTTTGCCGTCCATGAATACTGTATAACTGGTCGTTTTGGTCTCAGAGATTCACGTAGATGTAGAAAATTACGCCTTTAATTTGAGGAACGTGATCAATCTTTAAAGTGACCAAATTAGACTGAACATTTGAATTTATTAAATCATATAATCGAAGTTGTATTATTGAAGGTATTTTTTGCAATTCTCACAATCGTCGAGTGTTGAATGTACGAGTCGGAAAATCGTTCCGGGCAGTCATCAAAGGAAACCATCTATTTCGTGAGTCTTTGTGCTTGGGAAAATTGGGCTCTATGAGAATAGATTGCTTAAGCATAAAAGCGAGAGCAGCTGATTTAGAAAATTCTGTATATGTGTAAAATATTTGTTTTTCAAGGTATTTGTGCTTGAAAGCAATTTATATTTTAAATAGTTCCTGACTTCATTTGAAATGTCTACTTGCAGAATCGATTTACTCAACAACAAATGCTTTCTTTTACGGGAAAGAAGTGCTCCAATAAAAAACAAACATTTGTAATTATCATTTCTATACTTCAAGTAAACATGGAACTTTCCACGAATAATTAAACGCTTTTTATTACATTCGATACTGTAACCGTCACGTATCTACCTAACTATTTCGTAGTACGCCGAATTACAGAAGTAAATCTGTTATTTACTTGTTTCGTGACGTGTGATTACACCCTCACACAAATCTGGGAATACCTCAAATTATGGATAATTCCCTATCGGTGGTGGGTTCGTCTTTGCTAACTAATATTCATTTAACAAACAAACACAATTTCATAGTTTTAAAGAACAAGTAACATATATTCTTTCCAATATGATTCTTCGTACACTCACGTTCACATATTCTCCCACGTGATTACTTTTCCTTTTGATTACACAATGGTAGCTAACTCCCTACCTAAACTGCAGTTTTCTGTAGAATAATAGTGACTCTGATCTACATTTACACGAAACAAACAGTAAATACATATGTACACTTCTCAATTTAAATAACCATCCTGTAAAAAAATACATACAAACTATATACCAAAATTCACTAATACCTTTTCAATCTTAAATAATACTACACTCAATATTTACACAGCTTCTGCGTGACCTCGCAGTGCAAAATTCTGTTTTACAAAGTCTCTTGACTTTGTAATGAAATAACGTTTTACCAGAAACAATTTAACAGCTTTCATTCATGTTCAAAACCTTTTTTACATAGACAATTCCTCTTAAATGATTTCAAATAACAAATTTAAAAAAAATTTGATCTATTTCTCTTACTCAAAAATAAATTTACTGGTTATCAAGACTAATATTTAGTAAAACTTGTCCGATCAATGTGTTACTGAGGGAAGCTCATATTACAACGTTTTAATTTGTGCAATCATAATTCTATCTTGAAAGTTTTCCAAGCTGCAATTTAGTAAATATTCTTTCTGCTTTTCTGTGACTCACGACCGGCGAATTCTCCAAGCTGGTCCCGCGCTGAGTAGACGGCTGTCGAGCGACGTTCACGCCCCAAGGTCGTCGTTGTCCTGCGACGGTTCGTGCGCTGCCTACCGCGATGGAATCGGAGTATTTCCGTAGGCCTTCTCTTCGTTGTACAGCCCAGTTAAACCACAGCTTACACGAAGGTGATGGTCGCGTTAGAATGCGAGTCCAAAACTCCAAATTATAACTTTGTTTTAGTAAAAGTTGAGCCAGTTGTTGAATAAACTATGCTTTTCGGAATTATCAAAATTCTCCAATAGAATTTTCGAAATGAAATCCCATAAATAAAAATGAAATAGAATAAAAGTAGAATAAGTAACTGCTCAAAACTAAAACTGAAAAAGCTGTAACAAAGAAACAGAAACACGTCCTATGTTACAAAAATCTCTTCTATATTCCAGCAACGAGAATGTAGCAACGTGGTTTTATAAATTCATTTTAGTCCACTACCACTGTTATTCTTACATTCGTTGCATTACTTGTTTAATATTCCTATCGAATTTTACGTAATCTTGACATATCACAGTGATTAATCCCATGAAAAATACTTAGACAATTACCTTTTAATAAAGCTTCATTTCTGGTATTTTCCACGTGTCCCTCGTCGGTTGTGTGGTGGAATAGTACCCATCTAATCACTTCAGCGTCTCGATCCGGAAAGAAAGACAATCTCGTCCGAGTCAAGCCTCATGCCACATTCGCATTTCTACAAAAGTTCTGATTGGCTAGGGCGAAAGTACGTTCAGAAATTTGTTTCTAGGTAACGCCATCTCTTCGCTACTCTAGGAACTATTTGTAGGGCAAGATGTCGGGTATTGTCACTTCAATATTTCTTTTGTCATGAGTGTAGCCGATGACAAGCGGTTACAATACAGAAAAAGAAAACAATCGAGGAGGAAGATTCCAAAATTAAGATCTTTTGGAATTCATATTAAGTGTCCTAAAAAATTAGACTATTTCCATGAACCTGTCAGAGTTCCAATTAAAACTTCATTCTTTAAAAAACAAATAACAGTATACTTAAGATAAATGGACAGTATTAGTATTAACGGATAAATCGTGTACTTTAGGAAACTACATTTCCAGGATGATGATCCCTAGAATCTGCATTTTCGTCGGCATTTCTTTACCACAATTTTCTCACGACCATACGCTGATGAAATGAGCGCTGGAATATTTTTCAATTAATTTTATTCTGTGGAATTTCTATGCTTTGGCTTATTCTTATAACTACCGATAGTATTACGTTGTGTTGAATATCTTACAAATAGTTCGTAAAGGTAATAGGAGACAAATTTCACAAAATTTGTTTCTATTACTTATATTACATCGTTTTCAAGAATTCCACCTTTTTATTATTAATACCTATTATCAGTGCTGGATTTATAACATTTTCGGAATCGGCAGGCGTCCTAAATTAATTATTAATTTTATAATTCCACCAGAAATCAAGCACTAGATTACTACATTATTTATACTTATATTACGCCTTTGTTAAGATTTTTTCTCGTTCATTAAACCACAAAAACATCCCATTCGAAAAGAACGGAGAGCGTGAAAATTGTTTCCGTGGCACATCGCCCAGACGACAGCGGCGGGCGGTATGGGCGACGCGGCCGGGCACATGGGAGTGGGCGGGGCCGCAGTTGGTGCGGGGGAGGATGACGTGGCCGTGACAGGCGAGCAGCGCCGCGCGTCCAGTCGCCGGGGGCGAGGCCGCTCCAACGCCGCCCCGCGCGTCGCCCGGCCTCCCCACCCCGTCGCGTTACCCGCACTGCCGTGTCCCTCGCCCCGCCGTGTCGCCCCGCCGTGTCGCCCCGCCGTGTCGCCCCGCCGTGTCGCCCGCCGTGTCGCCCCGCCGTGTCGCCCCGCCGTGTCGCCCCGCCGTGTCGCCCCGCCGTGTCGCCCCGCCGTGTCGCCCCGCCGTGTCGCCCCGCCCCGCCACGCCACGCCGTGTCGCTCCTCCCCGCCCTGGTCACCCCACCGCGTCGCCCCGCCCCGCCGTGACGCCCCTCCCCGCCCCGCAGTGGTCATACCGCCGGGTCTCCCCGCCTCACCCGCCGCGCCGCAACACCCCTCCCCGCCATGTCGCCCCTCCCCTCCCTTCCGTGGTCGCACTGACGGGTCGTCTCGCCTCCCCTCACCGCGTCAGCCCCCCCGGCCCCATCACCCCACCACACGCGACGCGTCTTGCCCGATTTTTGACAGCTCCGTGGACAAGCGAATGACGGACGCCGAAGTCTCAACAGGCGAAATGGCTGTGTCAGCTGGCGCGCACTTCATTTCCAGCCCCGATTGAAATTCTCAAAAAAAGATGTTACGCCCTAGCAACGCCGTGCTTTGTTTTTTTGGGTTAATTTTGTATACTTTTGATGCTTGTCCGCGTAACGACACATTGATACATGATACAACATGCTGTTTTGTGATTTAGTTACTTGGAGCATTGCAATACATGCGTCTAAATAACTTCCAAAATATGTATTCAAGAAGATGCTCTGCAATATGGTGTATATGCGCCGATAGGTTAAAATTTTTTATACGTTATTGCTGGCTTATTGCTTTACTTTTGCACGTTTTTATTGCTGGTTACGGCGACGTAAAATGTGCTAGGAAGTTTGAATCAGCTCTTAATCATTAACTACATCGTCGTTGGTCATGTAAACTTTCTTTCTGAGGATGTTTTACACATGATAGTAACATCTACCTCGTGAATACATGGATAGTTTTCTATCTACTCGTATATTTCAAATAATATTATTTACGTACTAGAACTAATATATCTTGTTTTATTGTAATAGTTTTGCATAAATTATATTCTGTATCGTATGAAATCTTAACACTGAATATATTACTTCTACCAAATGTAAAGTTCTGAAATTCATTTCATTCAGTAATTCATTCGAAACAAATAAAAATTAAAAACTGCTTGATACTCTCCTTGTAATGCTTTACTATATTTTTCTTGCAATGTTACACAAAAACAATTCTGCATTATATTTTCTGTTTTTACCACCCTTCATAATTGGGCCGCTGTTCTGCCAATAAATACCCTTTTTATCCTGTGTGTACCACGCCCGCTTTGCCTCCCATCAGAAGGGCGTGTTCTGGAGGCAAAAAAGCAATTTATAGGGGCTATGTAAAAGTGCTTGTATACACTTCTCGTCTCTGGTTGAAGATTAAATTGAACCGCCGATAATGAATCCTTGAAGGGAGAGTTTTACGATGAATTGAATAATCTCAAAGGTCTTTCATGTGTTGGTTTTTTGGATTACGCTGCAAGATCAAAGAGGAGATATAACTCTGCTGCGGAGTTTTGTGGACGTTTAGGATTGTCCCGTGGCTGTAATGAGCGTCGCGTCATCAAAGGGCCTGATATTGAGCCCTCGCCCCCACTCCCACCCCTCGCTCTCACTTCATCGGGAGAGAAAGTTTGGTATTGGTCTTGCAGAAATCGAAGGCATTCGTAGCCTTGGAAATGAAAGCTTCTTTCATAAACTGGCAACTGTTAGCTCTCTAAGATGGAACTCTAAATTTGAAGACCTATGTTTCCGAATTGTTGATGAAACAAAGGAATTATGTAATAATGCTCATCGATACATTGGTAAGAATCTTTTTGTATAGTCCTTGAAAATAGAAGCTCTTGGAGAATGAAATATAGCCTAAAATTAATTTGTGAAGCTGTACCCTGTTAAAAGGGTATGGAACTACTTTACATAATGGATTATCGTGTTCTTTTTGTTTGTTTGAAATTGATGAATGAGTCGAGTCACTAAGCATTTTACTTAATCCAAAAGACCTTAGAATACAGTAAATTCTGAAGAATGTCTAGTTTGGTCGAAGACAGAAAATAACTTTTAATTGAAACATTCGGGATATTTTGAATCCTTCATTTGTTGTAAACTGCTGGAAAAATCTACTATTGATAAATTTGTTAAAAGATCCTATGAAGGAATATATTGCAGGTAGTTATTTTTTAAGAATTGAGTTTTTACTACCTCTAAAAGACGAAAGATTAGCTTTTGGTGAATAATGGCCGTACTATTCCACCCTGTACACAGGTTTTTCCTGGTTATCATTTCGTTTTTATTACAAGTCAGGGATCTTTCCTTTCCTTTCCTTTACTTCACTCTTGCCAGCAAAAAGTACCCTTGGGATTTCTCAGAGATTGGAGGTATAATAGTAAAACCCAGCAAGAAATACACGGCCATTACATTGTTCAACTGCACAGTGAGATCGCTAGACGTCCCAATGGGACTTCACAAGTCGACACCTTCAGAATAGGGGCTGAAGAAAGGTGGCCTTCAAGTTTTTGTGTCGTTGCTTCGGAGGAAGGGAAGAACGTTGGTTTGAAGCTGCGCTGAAAGTAGCTATTGTATGAGTACGGAGAAGTTGGGAACAAGAGAAGCGTCGGAGAGATGGGAGACGAGGACTGAAGCAGATTCGCTGCAAGAAGTATGGATAAAAACGAAGAGTAAGCCAAGAAAGAGGTAAATAGTGACGAACACTTCGAGGAAAAGGGACGAGGCGGAAGAAAATCAAAAGAAGTGAGGGACAAGGTACTATTGAGGGAAAAGGCTCGAGGGAGAGATGGACACGAGGGAAAAAAAAAGGGGGAAAGGCCAAATGTGGGTGGAAAGGGGCTTGAGAAAAAAACGTGGGCTTGAGGGAAAAGGTGCAGGGTAAGGTGGCACAGGAAAAGGTGGGCACAGGGTAAAGGTGGGCACAGGGTAAAGGTGGGCACAGGGTAAAAGGTGGCACAGGGTAAAAGGTGGACACAGGGTAAAGAGTGGCACAGGGGTAAAAGGTGGACACGGGGTAAAAGGTGGACACGGGGTAAAAGGTGGGCACGGGGTAAAAGGTGGGCACGGGGTAAAAGGTGGACACGAGGTAAAAGGTGGACACGAGGTAAAAGGTGGACACGAGGTAAAAGGTGGACACGAGGTAAAAGGTGGGCACGAGGTAAAAGGTGGACACGAGGTAAAGGTGGACACGAGGTAAAAAGGTGGACTTGAGGTAAAAGGTGGACTTGAGGGACAAGGTGGACTTGAGGGACAAGGTGGACTTGAGGGACAAGGTGGACTTGAGGGACAAGGTGGACTTGAGGGACAAGGTGGACTTGAGGGACAAGGTGGACACGAGGAAAGGTGGACACGAGGTAAAAGGTGGACACGAGGTAAAAGGTGGACTTGAGGTAAAAGGTGGACTTGAGGGAAAAGGTTGACTTGAGGGAAAAGGTGGACTTGAGGGAAAAGGTGGACTTGAGGGAAAAGGTGGACTTGAGGGAAAAGGTGGACTTGAGGGAAAAGGTGGACTTGAGGGAAAAGGTGGGCTTGAGGGAAAAGGTGGACTTGAGGGAAAAGGTGGACTTGAGGGAAAAGGTGGACTTGAGGGAAAAGGTGGACTTGAGGGAAAAGGGGGACTTGAGGGAAAAGGTGGACTTGAGGGAAAAGGTGGACTTGAGGGAAAAGGTGGACTTGAGGGAAAAGGTGGACTTGAGGGAAAAGGTGGACTTGAGGTAAAAGGTGGCTAGAGGTAAAAGGTGACTAGAGGTAAAAGGTGAGCTAGAGGAAAAGGTGTGCTAGAGGAAAAAGGTGTGCTAGAGGAAAAAGGTGCGTTTGAGGAAAAAGGGGTGCTTAAGGGCAAAGGTGGGCTGAAGGAAAAGGTGGACTTGAAAAGGAGGTAGAGGGGGGGGGGGGGTGGGGGGGCGGGGTGGCGACGCGGGCCGCGGGGGCAGCCGGGCGACGCGTCGCGCGGGGCCGGAGGAGCCCAGCGGGTGGGAGGGGGAGCAAAACGCAGGCGAAGGGCTAATTGGTGCACCTCGCGCGGCTGTCTCGGCCGCCAGGGCAAAACACGCCCTAATTGCAGACGCAGGTGCCGTTGGGACCGCCGCTGCCGTCGCCTCCCAGGGCCACCCCGCACACCCCGACGCCTGCCCCCAACGTCATCAAGAGACCGCGGGCGACCGCCCCACGACCTGCATTCGCTCTGAGTCAACCTCCGACTGCCAAAGGAAGATTCATTGCAGCCTTGAACTAAAGTATAAGCGGTTTTGCGGTAAAACACAGGAGTGGGGGCGATTATCATGATGGTAACTATTGTCCTAAAAGTTCTGCATTTCTTTGAATTAGTTGTAAATAAGAAAATTCCTTTCCTTGTTAAATAAACCAATTGGTAAAACACAGGAGGGGGGCGATTATCAGATAGTAACTATTGTCCTAAAAGTCCTGTATTTCTTTGAATTAGTTCTAAATAAGAAGAACTGCAAGAAAGGAACACACTGTCAGTGCACACTTGCTTTACACGCTGTTGAATTCAGACCGGGAGGGTTGCTCAGTGCATCAACTGATGTCACTGCAGCGCCTCTGACCGGGAGGTCCTAGGTCCTAGGACCTAGGTTCGAGTCCCAGGATTTTCGACAATAGATTTTCAGCTAGGTCGAATTCAGTCGCTGTCTGGAGGAGAATTCTAGCGGCCGGCTGATCTCATCGGTAGTTTTCCGAAGTTTCTCCGATCAACATCAGGCGAATACCGGAGCAGTACCCTACCAAACGGGCCACGGACCGCGCGCGATCTGTCCTTCCTCTTCCTTGTCCTATCCTCTTCCCTTACACACACACACACACACACACTAACGTGCACTAACATGCACTACACTACCACATATTCTTGGGAAAGTCCTGGTTTGGGGAAACCCCACTAGCCGATGGTAGGTCGGCACTGGATCTTGCCATGCAGCGGGGGAAGATCACTGCCATCTCCGAAAAAAACATGCACTACACTAACGGGACTAATGACCAAAGCAGTTTACGTGCCCGGAAACACGAAAAAATCAATGAATCTATCAATTGAATTCAGTGCACTGGATTTGTAAGAAATCCAATTGACTTGGCAGCATTTCATAGAATTTTAAAGGAGCATAAGCATGTTATGCCCAGTTCAAAATCGTGAAATCTCTCACAAAGATGTCTGCTAGATGAACTTATATTAATAAAATACTGTGGAATAAAATATTATTAAAATTCTATTAGCAGTATTCTAAAGCAAGAAAAACGATAAGAAATGTGAGAATAAATTTTTCTGTGAAGTTGGTTCACTTTTAAAGAATAAAATTTAATAATAAGGGTGGAAATTTGGAGAGTTAATAAGCGGTATTTTAAGGATGATGTAAACAGATAAATATATCACTGCATATTGATGTATATAATATAACATAAGCATAATAATAAAATAACGAAAATAATATAACATAAAACATTATCTTCTGTCTACTGTCTTCTGACAGTAGAAGGCACTTGCCCTTTATGGGATGTTACACGGTCTATTACTATAACATTACAACGTAATTCACAAAAGCGAAAATCGAGAGGGATAATTTTCAGAAAGACAAATTAACCAGGCCACACTCGCACCAGTGACTTACATTAAAGTTGTACGTAAGATAATTATGTAGTTTTCTTTGCTTCAACCTTCCTTGCATTCTACTTAATCTAGACACTGAAAAAAAAGGAAAGAATTCATTGTTGTACATCTCCCCGCACATGATTATAACGTATGTCAATTGTTATTAACATGTTATTTATCTGGTTACCAGGAAGTGAGCAATCGTTTATCGATTGTGTTTTTCCCTGTACGTGGATGAAACTCACTCACACAATGACATAAAGAGCGCTTTTCCGTTTCGAAAATGAGGGTAATCTACACTTTCTTTCTTCGTTTTTGATTTTGTTTTTCCCTGTACGTGGATGAAACTCCCTCACAAACACAATGACATAAAGAGCGCTTTTCCGTTTCGAAAATGAGCGTAATCTACACTTTCTAAACACGTCAATGTAGCATATAACTATCGCACGTGAAGAAGTTCTGGGATCAATATGAGATTGCAGGTAGGGCTTCCAAACAGCCTTTGGAATTGGCAACGAGTACGAAACGACCCTTTTTCTTATGGAAAGGGATAAATAAGTAATATAATTCATTCAAATAATTTGACTAAAGCAAAGAAAGAGTTTAACAAACAAACATACAAGAGAATTTTATAGATAAATAGAAGGCATTCATTTTTTTTTAATCTAAAAGTAATACGTTAAAATTTAAGAATCTTGAATAGTATATAAGTAACTATATTTTTTCCATAATGAAAGTAAATAAACTTTGCTTTTAATAACTGTGCATTGTTGTTAAAACCAAAGATATATGAGTTCTACTATTAACTACTTATAAACAGTAGTAGTTTTTTTGGAGAAAAAAGAGTCAGATAGAGGGGGACACTGCAGGCACCAAATGATATTGAATTGTGTTATACAATATTCAGCAAGTAAAATCTATAACA